>JAEIFU010000256.1:0-174533 GCA_018904235.1 Lordiphosa stackelbergi | reverse complement strand
CCATAAATCCTCCGAAGAATCTTTCGTTCAAACACGCCAATCGCCGCTTCATCCGCTGCTGTCATGGTCTATGCTTCTGCGCCGTATTGCAGGACTGGGATGATAAGCGACTTGTATAGGGCTAATTTTGTTCTCCGCTTGAGGTCTCTGCTCTTGAGCTCCCTGACGGAGGTAAGGGTCCCACTTTAAGCCACGTAGGGCAAAAAGCAAGAATTGCTTCTGAACTGTTTCAATGCATTAAGGACTAAAGCAGTGTACAAAAGCTTTGTGTGGTTTTTGGTTTTTTTTTTGTGTTTGTTTTTGTATACCCATTGAAAATGGGTAAAAGGGGATCATGAAGTTGTGCAAAAGTACGTATCAGGGAGAAGGAATCATTTCCGACCCTATAAAGTATATATATTCTTGATCAGCATCAAAAGCCGAGTCGATATAGCCATGTCTGTCTGTCCATTCAGATCCTACTCCAGGTACAGAGTATGTTAAAGTCGGGTTTGACCGGCTTTTACACTTCTTTTTATTTTACATTTGTAATTAGACAGCTGTAAACGGACGTCAAACAAGCCAAAGTCCATTTTTTTTAACAATTAAAACGAAATGAAACCAAACGAAACTGGGAGTGGCCACTATGGGGGCATGCAAATGAGCCACATGGTCTATATGTATGCAACTTTGTTCTATATGCAAATAAGCGTGTGTACAAAGAAATACATATTTGCAAAATACATTGAAAAGGCCGGGCAAACTCGACTAACAGTCGAAATTTCGGTAGGACCAAATGAGGACTGCAGTCAACTAACAAGCGTCCATGGCACGCCCTCAGCTCCTCATCAAATGCAGATGAGTCTCCATTAAGTGGCATTTACACACACACAGACACCAAATTGGCAACAAAAGTGAAATGCGGTAATTAAAATGCCAAGTATGAGACGCGGGTCATCCGGTAAAACATCTTCGGGGCAGGCCACAAAACTTGGCCTACGTCGTGCAGGTTTGATATATTGCCCAAGAATCCGCTGGTGACAGTTGGTGTTGTTGCCACTGCCGGCGCCAGCTCGAGTTCATGTGACAAGTGCACTGGCGCCTGGCCATGGCCCACCTTCTAATGGTGACAGATTTACTATATGCAGCTTTCAGTTATCGCTTAGCCCGCATCTTTTTTGCGAATTATAATTTATACTGCCAGACAATGAAATACGAGAGTGTATGTTTCTTGCCAATTCTTGTTTTTTAACATAACTCAAGCGAAATTTATAGCCAACTAAAATTTGAAATAAAAAAAAATCACAAAACAGCAAACTTCCATTTATAATTTCGGCCTTTGTGGCTTTGTAAAAAACTTATTGGATTTATTGAAAATGTGGACTCACCTTCTAATTCACACTGGCCGTAGCTTCGAAAAACTGCCGACGTCAAAGCTGCGATACAACTCTGGGGCTCTGTCAGTGTGCTCTCTTCGCGGGACTCCACAGTTTCAGCGTGTTGCTGTCATTTGATTGAAAAGGTTGTGTGCGCACGATTTTTTTTTTGCCGACGGGATTTCTATTTTATTTATAGTTTGTGTTGCGATGTATCGAAGTATCGAGCATTATATTAAGACGTGCACCAAAAGATGAAGAGAGTAGAAAAGTATGGTCAACGTTAACCGGTGTTTTACTTACACAATATAGCTAAATTTGCGAAAGGTGTTTTAAAAACAGTGACTTTTATTCAACAGCTGGTTCAAATTAATACGAAGGCTGCAAGCCTCTAAAATTTTGCAGAAGTTTCGGTCCGGGGGTCCGAGCCCTTTGTAAAGTCTAAAGTTCGGTTCGCGGATCGGTTCTCGGAACCCAGAACCCAAGGATTTGGTTCGATCCTCTGTTCGCTTGAATATAAAAGAATAGTTTCGATTTAAAAATTTAAAATTAAAAAAATATTTTTTTTTAAGTAATAGTCTTGCTTTAATAATGTAATATTGTCATTAGTTGAAAAACCAATTCGTTCAAATGACCACCTCGGCTGACTTGGCAGTGTTTCAAAGGTTGAACATTTATTGGAAAGGTTGGTTCATGTCATTTATTTAACAACATTAAAACATTCCAGTTTCACGAACTTACAAATTGAGTTATTTTGTTAAATGTTATATTCAGATTTTGCACAGTTTGAGTCGAGGACTTACCACTTTGGAAATGTGTTTTTAATATTTCCCTACTTTCTCAAAGCGAATAGCGACCCGTTTCGTAATTGTCAAAGTTTTTATTAAATATTAGTCGCTTAGGAATGACATTGGACGTTTTTATAGTCAAATTATAGTCAAATTCGGTCATTTGACCGAAATTGTTTTTTATAAGTAAATGCCATGAACCAACCTTTCCAATAAATGTTCAACCTTTGAAAATTATCAACCTTTTTTTCTTTATAGCAAAATTTAATTCCAATTTTTAAATGGACCACCCTGTACTTTGGAAATTATTTTGTTGGTCAAGTTTAATCCATTCTTTATTGATCGGGAAGTTGAAGACTTGTCAGTTTTTAATTCCACCTATTGAAAAACAGTTTATCAGGTCTGTTCCCATTTCCGAGTGGATTTAAAAAGTAAAACGATTGTAATTCCGAATCGTTTTCATTTGATGTTCCCGTTTCCGAGTGAAATAGAAATCGATTTTCTTTTCGAATGAAAGTTCGAATCGTTTTCGAACTATAATTCAGCTGAATGGTAACATCAACAATTTCGATCAACACTGTGCATTCGCTAATGCGGAATTGCGAACAGCTCAGTTTCATTTCGATCGTTTTTGCTTTCGGCTTCATGCAATTTCTGGGGTACAACTTTGTAAAAGTAATTTTAAATCAAACTGAATGCCCAATATTTATATGGTTACTTTAAAAGCTTCTCAATTTATGACTTATTAACATAATAATATTTGATAGTTAAATAATATAACCGTTGACATGAAAATTGTCAATTAATTTTCATTTCACTCACTCAAAGGCAAAACTTTTAAAACCGAATAATTTGATCGTTTTTCGGAAATGGGAACAGCTATCAATTTCGAATCCACATGATTTTCCTACTGTACAAAATAGTAAAGTCAGGCAGTTCATACACTGTCTGCAGCACATTACACACTAACACACACAATAAACAATTCTTACAATTCTTTGATTATAGTATAATCGGTTTGGGCGATCACTTTTGGCCGATCACTTTTTTTCCGGTAACGGTTATATTACGGTTGTGGAATATCGGTTACGGTACTGGTTGCGGTTATAACGGCTGTTATTAGTATAAAATATCACTTTAACAAACAATGCAGACAAAAGCGGCCCCATTTATGATTTCATTTATTGAGTAAATGTACTTGACTCAAATTTCTTCTCCACCTTTATTTTTGCTCATTTCAAGGTTTAACTCAAATATAAGAAACTACTTAATTCACAAAAGTATAAGTATATTTCGTTAAAGATGGCTTTTTAATATATTTTTGAAAGTTGCCTTTTTAGGCATTTTTACCAACTTTAACCATTGATATCTTAAAAACTTGACGTGCTAGAATAATTTTGAAAATTGAGTTTTAAGTTTTTAGAAAGCCTCCGTCAAACGGTATCAACCTCATTTCCTGGCCCATGATGGCCCAATATTTGTTGAACTGTGTATTCAATAGTCAAATGTTACAAAGCGATTATTAACAATCATTTTGTTTTGTTTTTGTTTATATCTCAAAGCATACTTGTTAAGATCATGTTTAAAGGCAACTATTTAAACTTTTGGTTGAATTGTTTCAGTAGTCATAGTCAAAAAATCATTTTACCTTAGTCAATATTTAAGTCATTTCGAACCCGATTATACTATAATCAAATCAAAAGTTTTGTTTGTTAAGGGTACTGTATACCTTCAAAAAATGTTTTTTTTATTTTTTTATTAAACGGTCTATTAGGGCATTATAAGCACCCTCTAAGACTTTCAAGCAGATCCGACAATAGGTTTTACAAAAATAAACAATATCAATATTTTTTCCGGCCTTCTTATATAAGATAAGTGAAAAAGTCGGTCAAGCCCGACTATTTTATACTCTGTACCTAGAGTTGAAGCTGCGGTCGGAACGCTTCGAAGGATTTACAGTGCTTTCCTCTGTGAGGTACTTGCTGCGGATGTGCGGTTGCCTACTTGTAAGCATATATTCACTCTCTAAATATGTAAAAGCATGACATATTCTAAAATAGGTCGAAATAGGTAAGCATATTCTCAAATATGCTATATGGTCGAAGATATGTAAATATGTCAAATATGCAAAGCGAATAAGGATTTAAAATAATCTACTTTTCATGAAACAAATTTGTATGCAATCAGAAATTTTTTTGGACCACCCATTAAAAATATGTTTTCACCTAAAACCTGATGTCTAATAATGACCTGTAATGAAATAAAACTTTGTTGTGTGTAATCATTCGTCCACATAACCGTGGTGTATGCAAAGCAATTGTATTCGTGTGGTAGGATTACAGTGGTCAGGGATTTCCTCGATTCAGTGGCGTAGATAAGGGGCCTTAAGATGATCAATCCCCCTTCATTGAGTTTAAAAATGAACACAGCAAATAATCTAAAAAAACTCGATTTTATTTTGTAAAATAAGTAATTAAATATATGTGATAACAAGGTAAAAGTAAGGAATACTAAATCCTGCGTTCTCTCAGAAAATTATTCAATAGATCGCGAATAATGATGAATTTTCACTCAAAAAAGTCGCTTCTTTTTAAACTAAATTTGAAAAATTCATGTTTTATTCAAAAATAAGGATATGCTTTTCATCAAATGTCATATACAGGGGTGCCACAGAATTCACTAGCGATTTGGCTACTAGCGATTTGCCAAATCGCTCGAATATTTTCTCCATGCCACAGAACTTCGAGCGATTTCATTTTTTTTAGCTTGTTCACGAACCCTTTTGAACTTGGCTGCGTAGGGTAGACACACCGCAAGTGAAAACTTGATTAAGCCTTTTCACGCGTTTTTATACTCTGTACCGAAGGTACATAGAGTATATTAAGTTTGTGCAAAAGTATGTAACATGGAGAAGGAATCATTTCCGACCCTATAAGGTATATATATTCTTGATCAGCATCAACAGCCGAGTCGATATAGCCATGTCCGTCTGTCCGTCTGTCTGTCTGTCCGTCTGTCCGTCCGTATGAACAAACAGATCTCAGAGATGGTAAGAGATAGAGGTTTGACATGTATGGGACAAATGCTTCTTATACTTGCAGGCAGATCAAGTTTATTTTCAATTTTTGCCACGCCCCCTCCCGCCCCCGCAATTTTGAAAAAACGTCATATCTCCCACAGTTTTGTAGATAGATGATTTGTACCTTTTAGAGTTAGTTAGTCATTGGCAATACTATTTATCGATTTGCCGAAGAAATGATAAAGATCGGATGAGCGGTTCTAAACTACAAAAACTATTTTTCATCCGATTGACTTGAAACCGGTTAATAAAATAAATTTAAATGATTTTCGATATTGGAAAATTTGACCCAACGGTCGGAAAATTCCCGGAAAATTCTGCATGAAAAAACAATTTTTCACCCGATTGGCTTGAAACTCGGTTTGCAAGGACAGAATTCGAAATAGTTTGAAATGTGATTTTCAGAAGTTGGAAAATTTGACCTGACGGTCGGAAAATTCCCGGAAAATTCTGCATGCAAATTGACTATTTTTTATCCGATTGGCTTGAAACTCGGTTTGTACGGTCAAAATGAAAATTTATTTGTGATTTAATTTTCCCATGCTGAATATAACGCCGGGATGCCCACTGGGAAGTGATTGGGATGTTAGTGGTTTGTTGTTTTAGAAATGGGTGGAAAGTGGTTGTGAAGTGGGTGGAATGTGGCGGAAAGTGGGTGGGATGCGGGAGGGATGTGGGCGGGAAGTGGGCGGGATGTGGGCGGAAAGTGGGTGGGAAGTGAGTGGGAACTGGGGGAAATTGGGAGTGGGTGGGATGTGGGTGGACTGTAGGTGGGAAGTGGATGGGATGTGGATGGGATGTGGGCGGGAAGTGGGGGGGTGGCGAGGGAGGAATGTGGGTATGATGAGGGCGGGAAGTGGGAGGGAAGTGGGTGCGATGTGGGCGAGATGTGGGCGGGATGGTGGCGGAAAGTGAACGGGAACTGGGTGGAATTGGATGTAGAGTGGATGGGAGGGATGGGGGTGGGAGTTGGAGGAAAAACCCATCAGCAAAGAGCATACTGTTGAAGGCGCAGCGATTAATATATAAAGCGCGTTGCGTTTTCGATTCCGATCAAATCATGCGGAATCGGAAATGTTAAATGTAGTCGATTCAAAAACCGAATGTGTTCTTCGGCTTTTAACTTTAAAACTCCATTTTACCTTCATTAATTAAGCTCATAATTCGATCAATCGAATTCGGAAACGAAATGATAAAGTTTTAATCAGAGTAACTTCTTTTTCTCTTCTTGATTGGCCCGATGCTTGCATCACAACCGTTCGACGGTCTCAATGTCCGCCAGTCGCTTCTGCTCCGTGCGAGCTGGCACCAGTTTTCCACGCCAAGCTTGGAAATATCTTTCCGCACCTGGTCATCCCATCTTAGTCGAGGTCTCCCCTGCTTGCCTTTTCCTCCGTAGTCAGCCGCCTTCGAATAATAAGCTTTCCTTACTGGAGCTTCTTTGTCCATCCTGGTGACATGTCCTAACCAGCGCAGCCGCTGTTGCTTTATGCGCTTGACCAGACAGGTGTCCCCATAGAGCTCATACAGTTCGTCATTATTTCGAATGCGGAAATCATCGGCAACTTTTAAAGGTCCATAAATCCTCCGAAGAATCTTTCGTTCAAACACGCCAATCGCCGCTTCATCCGCTGCTGTCATTGTCCATGCTTCTGCGCCGTATGGCAGGATTGGGATGATAAGCGACTTGTATAGGGCTAATTTTGTTCTTCGCTTGAGGTCTCTGCTCTTGAGCTCCCTACTTAGCCCGTAGTAGCATCGGTTTGCAAGAGTGATCCTTCGTCGGATTTCCAGACTGATGTTGTTGTCGCTGGTTATCGTCGTTCCGAGGTAAACGAAATCCTCTACAACTTTAAAGTTGTATTCTCCCATTGTAACAGATTGTCTAAGATACAAGGTATTTCGTCTTGTCCTCATTTACCACTAATCCTATTATTTCAAGCTGCCTCTCAATCTCTGAAAACGCCCTGCTTACCGCCCGTTCGTTTTTGCCGATAATGTCAATATCATCGGCATATGCGAGTAGCATTAGATATTTATAAATAAAGGCGCCCGTTCTGTTGGCATGTGGGCACCGGCGCAGTATATATTCCATCAGTAGATTAAAGAAGTCACACGATAAGGTATCGCCCTGCCTAAAACCTCTCTTGTTATCAAATGGTTCGGAAAGGTTCTTTCCTATTTTGACGGAGCTTTGTGCACTTCTCAACGTCATCATGCATCGACGAACGTACTTTGCTGGTATAATCAGAGTAACTATATATATATATATTTGATTTTCTTTATGAAGCGTATCTACGATTTCGTTTTAAACTTACTGGTAATTGGCTTTAAGGTTAGAGGAAATTCCAGGAAAAGTTTTAAGGTGGCGGTCCAAGGCGAACTGCCAAAACCATCACATTCAAATTTTCTTTAAATTATACCAAAAAATGTTTTCAGTGTATGTAACCAATTTTCCAATTTTCAAAAACTTTGATCAATTCTCTATCACTAGCAATTTATTTCATGTCTCTAGCTTCTCTGGCTCCCGAGTTATTACTTAAAAGAAAAAGCTTATAAAAAAACGACTTTTGAGGATATCTCAAGGACCTGGCGTCAAAATGACCCAACATTGGGCCAGATCAGTTTGATTTGAAGTAATCTATCCTACTAAAAAGGAAATTTCAAAATCTTAGACTTTAGGCCGCACCCCTTCCCTTATCGGGCTAGACCGTTTACCAACATTTGAGCGGCTTCTCATCATTACTTTGGCGTCGGCGTTGCCACTTTATTCAACTCAGACTGGCAGCAATCGATTTACAAATTTCACAATAATTAAGCAAAAGATCAACGAAAAAATTTTTGCTAGTTAATCTAATTTTTTTTATATCTGTTTTAACACAAAAATCGCCATTTTATACACTTTATAACTAAGTTCGATTAAGTTCGAAATTCAAATGTTAAAAGGTGGCGCCACTAAAATACTAGCGATTTGGTGAGTTGAAGTGAATGACCAATTTCACTAGCGAATTAACCGGCGATTTTACTAGCGATTTAGTAAAATGCTAATTTAATAAACTTAACATGTTTAATTTTTTTTGATGTAGATTATTCACAAATTGAACACCCTTCAAGAACCAATAAGGCTTATTTATGTAAAAATGCATTTAGGGGGCTTATTTTAGCAAATCGCCGACTCAAGAGTGCGGGATTTGCAAATCACTCGAAAACAGGCTCTGTGGCAGCAGGGCGAAATCAAATTCAAGCGAATTTAGAGCGAAAGTGATTTCTGTGGCACCCCTGATAAATAACAGAAATACAATGTTTTTAAGGCAATAGTGCCACTGGCAAATAACACTAAATTACCGCATTTCCGATCCCGACCATTTCGCAGTCATTTCATATGTAAATCCCTTTGCCGAGTCCAAAAATGGAGTCCAAATATTTTTTAGTGGGGCCATTTTCGAGAAATCGCGGAATAGCTATATTTTGATTGGGAGAAAAGTACCTTTAGAAAAATGTGTATATCTTCAGTATCGGCTTATTCGTTATGAAAAGGTAATGTTTTCTTGGAAGGTAATTGTTAAGGTCATATCCCACTTTTTTATCAGGTACCTGAATTGGGCGTTATAAAGCCTTTTATAGAAACTTTGCATTCAAATTATCACATTTTTAAAAATGGCTAGATTTTAAAAGCGGTTTTCACCACGAAAAAATTGTGTAACATTTATTTTATTTCTGGTTTCTAAAGACTTATCTATTAAAAATACAACGAAATTAATTCATTATAATTCGTTGAAGAATATAGAAGTTATTGACATTCAAGTATAAAATGGAAGGTTTCAAGTTCATGTCAGCTGACTTGGTTTAAATGTCTTATTGCTCGTAGTAGCAGGCACAGTTAACATTCAAACTTTACTATTTAAGAGCTAATACGACCTGCCAAATATAATTTGTAACTGATGAAGTACTTTTGTGAAAAATTGAATGCATAAATTATCCAAATAAATGGTGTTAGTGAATAGTGTAGTGAGAGCACCACATATTTTGGACTTTGCTAACAATTTCAACCACATTGCCTAAGCTAGTCGCTAATATTTTGGATATTCCCCTAAAAATATTTATAAATTTTGATTGTGTGTCCTATGTAATACATGAAGAGCTTAACAATTTGGATGGCTATATGGATATTTATATCAATATATAAATTGATTTTTTTATATAGTTTAGTTTGGTTATAGCTATGAATAACTACAGATTGCTATTTTTGCTTGATAATAGTAAAATTCCGAGGTAGATTTCGAAATGCGGGATATCCCCAAGTGGTTTCGTTCAAAAATCTGGTTCCACATACATATTCCTTAGCCTGTTTGCCCAATAAGGCAGCCAGGGCTCAATATTCTAGTTCATCAACAGAATCTAGTACGAATTATGCTGAACTCAATAATACTCCAATCCTCTTTAAGCAGTTTGCTCTTCACGATTAAATAAGGAAACTAGATCTATCCAAGGAAAAGTCTAAAATATGCGATGCCCATGCCGTTTGCGGGAAAGAAGTATGTTGACATCTGATGAACAGAAACCAACACCAGCAATTTTTAAAGTATTGTAAAATTGGCTGACAGCTCCTCCAACGGGGCCAAACCAAGCTTCTCACAATCTCTTGGCGTGTGTGCCTTAAATTTTTCGCACAAGAGAAAGGGACCTACAGTTTAACGCCGAATCCGAACGGCAAAGTTTGAGAATTTGCTTTTTCATGGCTAGTTACTTCACAGCTGGCGCCAATAGCTGGTGATGGTGACCGTATGTGTAAAAGCTATTCTTCTATTCTTCTAGAAAAAAACTTTTTTATTATTAGAAGTTCAGAGGCGGGATCGAACCCACGACCTCCCGCCCAGCAGTCCAGCACACTAACCACTGGGCCACAGACGGCTAATTTTTAAAGTACTAAACAAAAAAATAAAGGTGCAAAATTGTGATTATTCTGTAAACTAGTGTATTTTGCCGAAACTTTGATGAAACTTGGCTAAATAGCCAAGTATGCTGATTTTTCATGACTTTAAACAAAAACTATCGTACGTTAATAAGTTAATCAGATATGGGCGAAAAGTTCCTTGATTTGGCCCATTTTTACCAAACTTTAGTCAAATTTAAATTTAAAAATCTTTCGCGCGATTTTGAAAAAACTTCGCCAGTGGCGCTACCGTTTCCCATATTTAACAACAATTTTTATTAAATTCGTGAGCCAGCTAGGCTTACGCTTGAAGGTCAAATTTCTAAGTGCAAAAGCTTGAAGCTTTTGAGCGAGCTTTGAACTGATTGTTTCTTGAAACTTTTGCTAGTTTCGTTTACAAAACAAGAGAGCGTGCCTTCTCTTATATAGGTTTGATATTTATCTGGCGAACTTTCTATAATTTAATTAGTGAGCTTAGCTGGCTCTAGGTCCAAAAATGTTGCCTTTGTTCACAACTGTAAACAACTTATGCATTATACATCAAAAAGAGCTGGTTGCCTATACGGTACCGTTTCATCATTCTCCCGAGTGAATCTTCAGTAGGCTTTTCGCGGAAGGAAACATGATTTCACCGGCTTCTCCATACAATTATTGGTTTGATCAGTTGGGAACCGAAAAACAATGAAAGTAAAAGTAGAAAAGCCATGATGTTTCCAACTTTTTGGTGGTAATGCTTAAGCTTAAAGCACAAATTTCTAAGTACAAAAGCTTGAGGCTTTCGAGCGAGCTCTGAAGTGGTTGTTTCTTGAAACTTTTGCTAGTTTTCGTTTACAAACACGTTTACTTTATTGCATGTTAATTCTTCATACTAAGAAATTTTTTGAGCTAAAGGGAGACTGTACTAGGCAATGATTAAACCCGTTACTCGTAGAGTAAAAAGGGTATACTAAAGTCGTGCAAATGTATGTAACAGGCAGAAGGAATCATTTCCGACCCTATAAAGTATATATATTCTTGATCAGCATCAACAGCCGAGTCGATTTAGCCTTGTCCGTCTGTCCGTCCGTCCGTCCGTCCGTCCGTCCGTCCGTCCGTCCGTCCGTCCGTCTGTCTGTATGAACACCTAGATCTCAGAGATGGTAAGAGATAGAGGTTTGACATGTATGGGACAAATGCTTCTTTTATCTGCACGCAGATCAAGTTTGTTTCAAATTTTGGCCACGCCCCCTCCCGCCCCCGCAATTTGGAAAAAAGTTATATCTCCTACAGTTTTAAAGATAGAGGATTCGTACTTTCTAGAGATAGTTAGTAATTAGCAAAATGAATCGATTTGCCAAAAGAATGATAAAGATCGGTTGAACGGTTCTCAAGTTATAAGCAAAAAAGTGAACTAAGCCCTCCACGGTACCACCCTAAAAACTGTTGCATACTTTTTGGATGGACACACTCAGGAACGCGGGAACACTGTTAAACATGTTTTTTCATGAGTAACGGGTATATCGAAGTCGGTTAGAGCCGACTTTAACTTACGCTCTCGTTTTTTATATTTTTGGGGTAAGTAGTTCAAAAATGTATTTTTCATTCTTTATTTGAAATTGACGAAAAGCCAAACCAAATTTTTGAATTATTTAAAACCTGCTTATTTTAAAATTTGATTAAAAAGAAACCTTGGATGACCCCCAAAATTTATTTTAACGAAAATTCTTAACAATTCGTGGTCCATCGAAAAACATTTTTATTTTTATTTTTTCGAGAGAAGACTATTACCGATAACAATAAATGAAACTTAAAAACCCAAAAAAATTTCGGGAGACTGCACTTATCCCGTCTCGTCACGATTTCGACTAACCATTTTCAATTCAATCCCGTTCCTACCCGATTCCTCACGTTCCGCGCCCATTTTTATACCCGTTACTCGTAGAGTAAAAAGGGTATACTAAAGTCGTGCAAATGTATGTAACAGGCAGAAGGAATCATTTCCGACCATATAAAGTATATATATTCTTGATGAGCATCAACAGCCGAGTCGATTTAGCCTTGTCCGTCTGTCCGTCCGTCCGTCTGTCTGTATGAACACCTAGATCTCAGAGATGGTAAGAGATAGAGGTTTGACAAGTATGGGACAAATACTTCTTTTATCTGCACGCAGATCAAGTTTGTTTCAAATTTTGGCCACGCCCCCTCCCTCCCCCGCAATTTTGAAAAAAGTTATATCTCCTACAGTTTTAAAGATAGAGGATTCTTACCTTCTAGAGATAGTTAGTAATTAGCAAAATGAATCGATTTGCCGAAACAATGATAAAGATCGGATGAACGGTTCTCAAGTTATAAGCAAAAAAGTGAACCAAGCCCTCCCCGCTACCTAAAGAAAATGTTGCATACTTTTTGGATGGTCACACTAACCAACGCGGGAACACTGTAAAACATGTTTTTTCATGAGTAACGGGTATATCGAAGTCGGTTAGAGCCGACTTTAACTTACGCTCTCGTTAGTTAAAGTACAGTGGTAGACAAAAATTTTGACTAAAAAATTCATAAATAATCCATTATATCTTTTAAACAAAAAATCCTAAAATTTTGAAATTTGTATCGAATACTGGTATAAAAGTTAGCTTTCAATAAAACATAAGTAGTACACAATCAGTTGCTTAGGTTAGAAAATATAAATCAAAATGTGCAAATGGGAGTGGACATGAGTATTTTGACAAGAATTTAAAATTAATTTATTCGCAGCACAGAACCTAAAGTGGTCCACAATTTATTGGTTCTAAACAAGTTTTTCACGCTAAGCCCGAATCTGGCTTTAGAAATTCCATATCTCTTATGGATTAACTGTAAAATGGACATAAAAAGGCAAAAAATGGCTTTTTTGGCCATTTTGTAAAGACCCTATGTCCTAGAAACGGGTTATTTTTGAAAAATTTGAAATGTCAAGTTATAGTACTCAGATTTATCTGTAAATTGTAGTTTTTACTTTATTCATTTCATAAGATATAAGATCGTAATCGATCTCCAAAGTATGGCCGATTTGCATGCAAATTTAATTTTAATACTTTACTTTGCAGATCGAACACAAACTTATATCTTATGAAATGAGTAAAGTAGATACTACATTTTACAGATAAAACTGAGTACTATAACTTGACATATTTAAATTTTTTAAATATAACCTATTTCTAGGACATAGGGTCCTTGGAAAATGGTAAAAAAAAGCCATTTTTTGCATTTTTATGTCCATTTTACGATTGATCCATCAGAGGTATGGAATTTCTAAAGCCAGATTCGGATTCAGCGGGAAAAACTTGTTTAGAAACAATAAATTTTTTACCATTTTAGGTTCTGTGCTGCGAATAAATTAGTTTTAAATTCTTGTCAAAATTCAATTTTGCACATTTTGATTTATATTTTCTAACCTATGCAACTGATTGTGTACTACTTATGTTTTATTGAAAGCTTACTTTTATACCAGTATTCGATACAAATTTCAAAATTTTAGATTTTTTGTATAATGGATTATTTATGAATTTTTAAAAATACTTTTGTCCACCACTGTACAAATCATTTAGTTTCTAGCTTCGTGGGCCTCAGGAATTTTAGGAACCAGAAAGGGAGTGGCATCTAAAAACAAAATAGTGTGTGTTCCCTTTAAAAAATCGAGAACTTGTGGGGAGGTTCTGAATGAATGACCAATAACCAACTTGTCTTTTTTTATTGTTTTCTCATAATTATAATTATGCTTAATAACTTTGTTATATTATGGTGATTTATATACATATCGAACGATTTAGTCGCACATTAGGCTAAACTCAACAAGTGAAGGAAAATCAGACGCGATCAGACCACATCGCCAGCTTTACACAATTAGGCTTTTATCTCTTCTTCGAGAACTTCACAAAAAGTTGGTTTTCGAATTTGAATGTGACGGCCATGGATTGTTACTCCTGTTTCTTACCTTTCGGCTTGAGGTAAGCTTGGTTATAGAAATTCGCAAACATAATAAACATAAGGACGCTTATGAAGATTTGCGAAAAATGTAAACTATATGGTACGGTGCAGCTGGGATAGAAAATCATCACTACTAAGGGATATGTCCCCAACAGGACAAACTGAATTAGCTGAATAATAGTGATGTACTTTTTCCACCAGAGCCTGCCCTTCATTTGTGGATAAAGCGCCGCCAGAAAGTAGTACGCATACATGATAACATGCACGAATGAGTTGAGCAACCCCATCAAATCGTACTGTCCGCCGGGACCGTAGATGCGGTACAACAGAGCAAAGCCACCGACCATAAATGCATGGTGAAACACATGAAGCACTGTGATCTGCTTAAAGCTCTTGCGCAGCACAAAGAAAACCGTATCCGTGAGATCCAATATCTTGTTGAGGTAGAACCCATAGATGACAACGCGTTCAAAATGTTTAAAGGGATGATCCAGTGCCAGATGCTTCATGCAACGCCAGTCGTACACGTAGTTTATGATCAGAATATAGACGGCCTGAAAGCAGAATTTCTTACGGTTTGCCAAATTGTAAGCTTATGTCAGCGTACCAAGCAAAACATAATCGAGTTATACAGCACTTGCAACAGATTGTAAATGAGAATTGCCTTCTTCAAGTTGTACGGCTGTCGGCACTCCATCCAATCCCTTCCTAGTTTCAGAACGAAATACAAATATGCCGAAACGATTAAGATGACCTGCCATGGGGGGGTAAGAAGCGGGATGACAACAGGATCTGGAAAGTATCGAGAGAAGCAATTCAGCCCAGGGACGTAAAAAATTGTAGCGCTTTTGTGTTACCCGCTGCTGGTATTTGCAAAAAGTTGAGTGCACCGAAATCCATTTTGATTATGTCTGGGCTCGGCTGGTATCCAAATGCGATTGCGGCGGTATTATTTGCTTTCCACAAACAAGACTTCAAAATTCTATGTTAATCATATTAGTAGTTGCACATTAATACAAAATGACTTTACCTTGACCTTTCCTTTCTTCACTCTTTCGCTCTGTCACACACTATGCAAAATAAACACTGGAACGATACATGTGTGTAATATATGTAATACTAGATGTTACCAGAATGAATACGTGTGCACGTACTTACTGTACTAGTAAAGTGCTTAAAAAAACCTCAGCTTGCAGTTGGACTCAAAATCACGAGCTCGCCGCTTTAAGGCTACAGACTTAGCATTTGCACCGACGAGTCGGTCTGTTTGCATTTGACACCAACTTTTTATACTTGCAGGCAGATCAGACTTAACTCATATTTTTGACAGGTCCCTTTCCGCCCCTCAATAAGGAAATGTGTGATTTCTCTAACAGTTTTGTAGATAGATGGTTCGTATCTTCAAGAGATATTCAGTACAGGATTATTTGTCGAATTGTTGAAAGACTGATACAAATCGGATGATCTCAGCTGCTTCTGCAATGGCAGAGTATGTTACAGTCGGGCTTGACCCACTTTCTTACTCCCTTTTCATTAAGTCTCAAATATGATATGGTTTCAGTATTGTTGCTTTAAAAGATGGCTATTAAAAAACTCATATGATTTGCTCAGATAGTGTATTAGTCGATTTGAGAAGTTCGTACTAGAAAAAATTTTTAACTATTGCCAACTCACATGAGATCTCAGATTAGAGAAATAATCGTTTCACACTTGCCCCAACCTGTAGGTATCTATTAGAGCCGTGATCTGTTTGAAATGATTCAGCTCAACAAAGCTTCTAAATCTATCTCGCTGAACTGAAGCAGCACAGACGAAGTTAGCTTAGCCTTCTCGTTTATAATTTAACTTCAGCACATTGAGTGGCAGCAATGTGTTGTCAGCTGCTCAAAGCAAAAGTAGGTCTACAGCCTAGGCGTAAAATTAATAAAATTAAATAAATGAAAAGAGGCCATAACTCTGGAACTATTGGATTTCCCATTTACAGCTTAATGCAGTACATTCCTGGATACCAGACCAAATTTTGAGATAAAAATGAAGAAAAAAAAAAGAGGGAAGCTTTTTTTATATACCCTTGGAGCATGATATTTCCTGCCGTTTTTTATATGGCAGCATTCGATATATTTATCCGATTTTGATCAAATTCTCTCAAATTGTGTTGAGACCGATAATTTTAAAAAGGAAAAAAAAAAACCCCACCAATGAAAAAAAAAAAGTTTTCTCACTAAAACAATTTTTTCGACCGATCATTCCTATGGCAGCTATATGCTATAGTCGTCCGATTTGGATCAGACTTGACAGAATTATGGTTAGCATATTATATTGATCCGTAACGAGTTTAGGAGCGATAG
This sequence comes from Lordiphosa stackelbergi, assembly GCA_018904235.1. Taxonomy (NCBI): domain Eukaryota; kingdom Metazoa; phylum Arthropoda; class Insecta; order Diptera; family Drosophilidae; genus Lordiphosa; species Lordiphosa stackelbergi. The sequence continues at coordinate 158,085 of JAEIFU010000256.1, read as the reverse complement.
CATTGAAAACAAAAAGTTTTTCATACTAAAACTTTTTTCAGACCTATCTTTGTATGGCAGCTATACTCATATAGTTGCCCGATTTGAATAAAACTTGCTGAAATTATGTGAATGTATAAAGAACTCATAAATACGAGGGTTGGGAGCGAAAGCATTGAAAACAAAACAGTTTTTCTCACAAAAACTACTTTTTCAACCGATCGTTCCTATGGCAGCTATATGCTATAGTCATCCGATCCGGCCGGTTCCGACAAATGTGCAGCGTATTTGTACCAAATGACTTTGTGCAAAGTTTGGTTACGAAAGTTTTAAAACTGACGGAGGAGATAGCATAGAAACAGACGGACAGACGGACAGACGGACGGACAGACGGACCAGACGGACGGACAGACGGACAGACGGACGGACAGACGGACGGACAGACGGACGGACAGACGGACATGGCTATATCAACTCAGCTCGTCACGCTGATCAAGAATATATACCACTTTATGTGGTCGGAGATGCTTCCTTCTGTGCGTTACAAACATCCGGACAATTTTAATATACCCTCTCCAAGGGTAAAAAATGTCCCTCCCCAAGAAATAATTTTTGTTTACTTATTTTCGCGATTTGGAAACCAAAAAAATTGTTAAAATTTTTAAGTGTAAATAATTTGAAAGTTTGTGTTCAGATGTTAAGGGATGATAGGGTGGGGGGGGGAAATGATTCCTTCTCTCTGTTACAAAGGCTATATCTTCTAAAGTATTTCGAGTTTTGAAAAATCCTTTTGGATAATACTTTTGAATATCGAAGCTAAAAAGTAAAAATAAAAAAAATTGTTGAAAATAATATTTTCTAGACCAGAAGAGGGCTTTAAAGATTTAAGTTTTCTTATTTAAATTAGTTTTTTTATAGAATACTAATAATTATTTAGTTAAAATATTATTTTATGGTATGCTTGATTCGCACTTATGAAAGGCTGAGAAGCAGGTATCCAGGTGCAAGAGCACCTGACATTTTTTACACATCCGTTTTGTAGGCTTATAGCAGGTTTTACATAGCCTGGCTTTAGTCTCGGGGTGATTGACAATTTTGTGTTGACCAAAAACGCAAGGAAGTGGGCGAACTGTGAAAGTATTGCTTGGTTCGGTTTCTTCATGTGCCAAGTTTTCCTTGTCATCCAGGGTCAACAATAAATGTTTGGTCAACTCCACTCGAAATCTTAGCTGTGTAAGTTTAGACCGATTTATGGTCTTATTTATAGGGCTATTCAGTTTTTACGAGGCAACTACCTCTTCTTTTACACTATTGCAATATGAACGTCAAGTTTTGTTAGCTCGAGGCAGTTCTCTTCCAGTCCTCAACTTTGGAGCAGGTGTGCCAACCCAATTGGTGAGCACAGTTCCAGAGGCGCATTTACGCCTTTCAGCCAATAAGCACATCAAGTAGTGCGATGCACACTGGGCCAGCAGCCCGAAATTTTGGCCAAAAGTCCCAATTTTTTGTTTGGGAAACTGGATAAAACGAAGGTACGCAATCATTTTGAATACATATAGCTATTTTATGAAAAAATTTTGAACCTTTTTACAAAATAGTTTTTCAGTTTCCAATATTGCTTATTATTTTCTTTGAATAATGTACTATAGCTGTTGGTATGCGCATTTGCGCGGTTTTGCTTTGAATTTGTATAATATCGCATTTAAAATTATATTCCCATTTGAAATCAACCATTTTCTATAATACAGTCAGCCTAGAAGTATGCCTTTTTCTAAACTTCGGAATATAACACATGCACTCTGAGGTAAACTATTTTTATAAAGAGCCAATTTGAATGTGTAAAATGTGTAGCATACTCTTAGAGGCACTGAAGGTAAATTGTATTATGTTAAAAAATAGAGAAAAGCTAACTTCGGCTCGACCGAAGTTTATATACCCTTGGAGCATGATATTTTCCTGCCAGTTTTTCATATGACACCTATACGATATATTCATCCGATTTTGATCAAACTCTCTTAAATTGTGTTGAGACCGATAATGTTTATAATTGGAACGTAAAAATACGCTACCATTAAAAACAACAAAGTTTTTCTCACTAAAATTATTTTTTCGACCGATCATTCCTATGGCAGCTATATGCTATAGTCGTCCGATTTGGATCAGACTTGACAAATTGTGTATTAACATATCATATTGTTCAGTAACGAGTTTGGGAGCGATAGCATTGAAAACAAAAAAGTTTTTCATACTAAAACTTTTTTTCAGACCTATCTTTTGTATGGCAGCTATACTATTGGGTTGCCCAAAAAGTAATTGCGGATTTTTCATATAGTCGGCGTTTATAATTTTTTTAACTGCTTGTGACTCTGTAATTGCATTCTTTCTTTTGTCAGTTATTAGCTGTCACTATTAGCTTGCTTTAGAAAAAAAGTGCGCGTAATTTTGTTTACATTTGTTTGATTGGCGCCCTTTTTAATATGGAGTCCACAAAAGAGCATTTTCGTCATATTTTACTTTATTATTTCCGTAAAGGAAAAAGCGCAGAGAGAGTTGCTAAAAAGTTACGTGATGTGTATGGTGATAAAGCCTTAAAAGAAAGACAGTGTCAAAATTGGTTTCGCAAATTCCGTTCTGGAGATTTTTCACTTAAAGATGAGCCACGTTCAGGTCGGCCAAATGAAGTTGATGATGACCAAATCAAAGCATTAATCGAATTGGATCGTCATGTAACTGAGCGTGAGATAGGAGAGAAGTTAAATATACCAAAATCAACCGTTCATTATCACATACAAAGTCTTGGACTGGTGAAAAAGCTTGATATTTGGGTACCACATGAATTGAAAGAAATTCATTTAACAAACCGAATCAACGTTTGTGATATGCATCTTAAACGCAATGAATTCGATCCATTTTTAAAGCGAATCATAACTGGAGATGAAAAATGGATTGTTTACAATAACGTTAATCGAAAACGATCATGGTCCAAGCATGGTGAACCAGCTCAAACCACTTCAAAGGCTGATATCCACCAAAAGAAGGTTATGCTGTCTGTTTGGTGGGATTGGAAGGGTGTGGTATATTTTGAGCTGCTTCCAAGGAACCAAACGATTAATTCGGATGTTTACTGTCAACAACTGGACAAATTGAATGCAGCCATCAACGAGAAACGGCCAGAATTGATCAATCGTAAAGGTGTCATTTTCCATCATGACAACGCCAGACCACACACATCTTTGATGACCCGGCAAAAACTGGGACAGCTTGGCTGGGAAGTTTTGATGCATCCACCATATAGCCCTGACCTTGCACCATCAGACTACCATTTATTTCGATCTTTGCAGAACTCCTTAAATGGTAAAACTTTCGGCAATGATGAGGCTATAAAATCGCACTTGGTTCAGTTTTTTGCAGATAAAGGCCAGAAGTTCTATGAGCGTGGAATACAAAATTTGCCGGGAAGATGGCAAAAGGTTATCGAACAAAATGGAAATTATATATTTGATTAAAGTTCATTCTAATTTGATTAAAAATGCATTTAATTTCTCTTTTGAAAATAATCATTTTGGGCAAACCAAAATATAGTTGTCCCGATTTGCATAAATCTTGGGGAAATTATGGAAAGCATAAAGAACTCATAAACACGAGGGTTGGGAGCGATAGCATTGAAAACAAAAAGTTTTTCTCACTAAAACTACTTTTTCAACCGATCGTTCCTATGGCAGCTATATGCTATAGTCGTCCGATCCGGCCGGTTCCGACAAATGTGCAGCGTATTTGTACCAAATGACTTTGTGCAAAGTTTGGTTACGATAGCTTTAAAACTGACGGAGGAGATAGCATAGAAACAGACGGACAGACGGACGGACGGACAGACGGACGGACAGACGGACATGGCTATATCAACTCAGCTCGTCACGCTGATCAAGAATATATATACTTTATGTGGTCGGAAAAAAAAATAAAAGTTCTGTAAAAAAATAATAACCCAAAGGGTAAAAAAATAAATTTTAAATTAATAAATTTACCTTAAGCCTAGTTATCAGACAAACTAAATCGTCCGCTAGCTAAATTGACAACTTATTCCGAATGGGTTACCCAGAAAAAAAAAAAAAAAAAAAAAAAAAAAAAATTTAAAAAAATAATTAATATATTTAAAAAAAATAAATTAATAATAATTTTAATAAAAAAAAAAAAACTAATAAAAAATATCACTTCCAGAGGACGAAGCGGGACTGTTCAACGCCAAAATACCACCCCTTCATCAAAATACCACCAAGTGTGAAAACGGTCTTACTGCTCTGATTTGCTTGCATTTGAATTTAGTTAATTGTTTTTGCAAATATTTAGGGATTTGCGGAGGATATATGGAAAAAATAGGCATAAAAATCTTACCATTGGTTTCCAATTATGCCAATCGACGATTTTGTCGAGCTTGGTGGTGATACCGGTCGGGGGGGGGGGCGGAAAAAATTACAAACAATTTTTTCTGCTACCACCCCATCGGAATTGAATCAGCTGTTTGTGCCTGTCAAGTTAGCGGCACTACTTACGTATTTATGGAGCCTCGCGCAAAATAAAGAAGATGTCAGGGGGGTAAAAAAGGTTTGCGACATGTATGGGGCACATTTTTTATCTGCACGTAGATCAAGTTTGTTTCAAATTGTTTGCCACGCCCCCTCCCGCCCCCCAATTTTGAAAAAAGTTATATCTCCTACAGTTTTAAAGATAGAGGATTCTTACCTTCTAGATATAGTTAGTAATTAGCAAAATGAATCGATTTGCCGAAACAATGATAAAGATCGGATGAACGGTTCTCAAGTTGTAAGCAAAAAAGTGAACCAAGCCCTCCCCGCTACCACCCTAAAAAATGTTGCATACTTATTGGATGGTCACACTAACCAACGCGGGAACACTGTAAAACATGTTTTTTCATGAGTAACGGGTATATCGAAGTCGGTTAGAGCCGACTTTAACTTACGCTCTCGTTTTCTCAAAATTTGGTCTTGTATCCAGGAATTTACTGCATTAAGCTGTAAATGGGAAATCCAATAGTTCCAGAGTTATGGCCTTTTCTCATTTATTGAATTTCACACAAGTCACTATAATACGGCTGAATTTTTAAAATCGCGGTTTTCCACCTGCTAAACTTACAATGGGTACAAAATCTTAACTATATTCAACCACAAAATATTACCCTCTTAAAATTAAAACATACTAAATCTGATATCGTTACAGAAAAGTGAATTTGAATAAATGAAAAAAGGCCGTAACTCTGGAACTCTTGGATTTCCCATTTACAGCTTAAGCAGTAAATTCTGGATACAAGACCAAATTTTGAGAAAAAAAATGAAGAAAAAAAAACGTCCCTTTCGCGGCAATTAATTTTTGTTTACTTATTTTCGCGATTTGGAAACCAAAAAAATTGTTTAAATTTTTAAGTGTGAATAATTTAAAAGTTTGGGTTCAGATGTTAATTTACAGATTTTTAAAATATTTTGACCACCAATGGCTTTGGATAGCAAGCAATTGAAATTAATTAAATATTTTAAATATGTTAATTTTCAAACCGTTTTTTCCTGCGAATTACGCGAATTTCGGCAAAATGTTGAAAATACGTATATACTATTTTACAACAAGGAATACGAAAATAATTAATTCGATCCATTCAAAATCCCAGTGGGCGATTTTTCATGGAATCACCCATATACTTTATATGGTCGGAAATGATTCCTTCTGCCTGTTACATACATTTGCACGACTTTAGTATACCCTTTTTACTCTACGAGTAACGGGTATAAAAATATCAAAATATAGTTGGTTTTGGCCTGGAAACTCTTAGTGGCTTGCCATGTAATGGATAGAGGCTCCAAAACCAATATTTGTATCGTAGGTATCGGCAGCACGATCATTACGTAAGATGAATCCGGTGGAAGCCGCCAAGCACCAGTACTTATATACAAATTAAGTGGGATTGTTGATTGTTGTTCATGCACATTTTGCAGATCCGACGACCAAAATATGGTACTTTTTTGCTCATCACAAGTCAAATGTACTTCGAAAACACCAAATAGCCATAATTTGTAGTTTATTTTTTCAAAGAGTGTGCAGACTTTTGCATATTTATTCCTACGATTGACTCTATCATTATCCTTGAAGTGTGGCTTTCTTTTTATTTTTCTGAGCAATTCCCGAGACATGGTTTAACTAACAATTTTAATATCAAGCGTTGTATTTGTGGATCAATATTCTTGTCTTTGTACCATTTTGTGGTAGCCAAACAAATTAATTTAATTTGACTGTTACCGCCGTAGTTCGGTTACTCGAACACACACTTTCGCAGGTGTGCTAAGGTCTCCTAGTGCTACTTTTCCTCTGGTTTTCTTATTACGGATTATTTTCGAGCTTTGCATAAAATAATTCATGACTTTTGGAAAAAAAAATTAAGAGTTATTGTAGAAAAGGAGTCTTCTTGGAGCTCACCTGTAAGGTGTGGCGTGCTCGCAATATTTTTTGTCTGAAAGCCAATAAAATTTACTAATGTATAGTTTAATTACCTTAACAATTGGATTTACTAGATCCTAGTAAAAATTTTGATTAAATAAGCAACTTTGCTGTGCGGCGTAAAATGGGTTAAGAAACTCAGTACTAACAAAAATTGAAAAGGACTGTGCTAGACTGTGTGACGCAAAGGAACTCAGTCTACAAAATATGCAAACGATTACTAACTCTTATAGATTTTTGCATTCTGAGTTCCTTAAAAGAGCTCCATCTAAAAACATCTGATTTGCAATTGTTCTTTGTTTACCGAGGCTCGAACCAGATCCTTGGGTTCAGGGGTTTAAGGAACCGGTCCGCGAACCGAACTTTAGACATAACGACGGGTTCGAACCCCCGGACCGAACCTTCTACAAAAATTTAGAGGTTTGCAGCCTTGGTATATACTAATTGCTCAAATGCATCTGAAGGCCAATTGTTAGCATGTGGGTGTATGCAAAAGAAGTAATACAAAATGCTTCTGAATATTTGTAGTAATTTTGCCTGACTTAATAATACGTTCCAAAGCATTTGCGCGTGTTTGATGTAAAATCTATTGCGTTGTGGGCTTAGGTTAATAACGGGCTGTGTTGCTAGGTCTATGACCCTAGCTAGTTACGCGAACGGACATACCAATGCAAATGCGGTGTATAATTGCACGACTTTTTGTTTTTAATTTTGACTTAAGTCTGTTCTACAAATCGGCTTCACAATGCGAACGTTATTGAACGCAACTGTTGATAAGCTATCGAAACTAAACTGATCCATAAGATAACAAAAATTATTAATAATTTTTTTTTTAAAACAAAGATTTAAGATAATCTAATAATTAAAATAAAATATTGTAAATATTTATAAGAAAACTTGCTGAACCCTCCATGACTTTGTCCGCGTCCAGGATTCTAAGACATTGTAGAAATTGTGTTGTTTTATCTTGAGCTCAGCACTGCTTGCTTCGAACTCACAGCTGGTAAAAATAAAAAAAAAACTTTGCAGTGTAAATGACGTGGCCTCTACATTTGTTAAATATTTTCCCATACGTCCCAAAGAACACAAACATATTTTCAAGGCGCTCGAAAATTCCGGAATTATATATTAATCCCTTGCTGTCAAGTGGATGCTAAAACATACCTCTACCGCACGAACACCAAGTGAATTTCGGGTGTAGCGATATTTCCGTATCGCAACCATTTCTAATGAATATAGGGCGGGAAAAAAAAAAAAAAAAGCGGTGGCAATAAAATAAAATGAATAGATACCCAAAGCCGCCTCTGGTGATGGCGTAGTGCCTTTTTGCAGCATTTCCATCGATTTCCCAACATCGCCGGAATACGGCATTTCTCGAAGTTGTCCTGAGCTCTTCACGGTCCTTGTTGTTAACGTAAACCTTGACTTCTTCCAAGAAGAAGTCAGGCGGCGGTCCGGCGCGCGTGGCCTTCGACCACGGCCGGAAACAATTCTCAGAAAACGATGTACGACGTGTGCGGTGGAGCGCCGTCTTGTTGAAACAGAACTGCCTCATACGCTTTCGACGAATAATGGCACAGGTCTGCGATACGCTCTAGTAACGCTATTGGAAGAAAACGGCCCAAGACCGTTTCAACCCGCCAAAGGACTCGTCATGAAGAGGCACTTTGAATCTCCCAGATTCAGTGGCGTAAACGGTTATACGGTCCCATCAAGGGAAGGGCTAAATAAAACGTGAGTTCGTTTGAAGTAATTTCGACTATTTCAGAGCGCGCGTGGCGTGTATTGTTCCATGGTAAAAATCTGCTTGGAGACGCTTCAAACGCGTATGTCATTACGATCTGACATCTCGTCAAAGTTATGCGTTGCCAGATGGGTCGTCGATTTTATAGCAACTCCTGTATATCAAAGTTTGGTTACGATAGCTTTAAAACTGCCTGAGAAGATAGCATAGAAACAGATGGACGGTAAAGAAAACGCATATATGGTGCGAGGAATAGCTCCTCTCAGAAGCTGAATGTTTATTAAAGTATTGAGTTTTCTTTTATACATTTTTGGTTTTACCAAGCAGAGAATGGCTTATTATAACAGATGTGTCCTTTGGGGGTTGCTTATTTTAGGTTCTAATTTTATTTTTGTGCGCCTCGGCGAGGCGACCGCAGGTAGCGGTCTTTAAATTCAATTGAAAGGGATGTATTAGTTAATTGGGAGATTGGGTTTATATAGTTTAAATTTTCAGATTTTATTTTTATATCTAAATCGATTTAAAATATTATTATGATTAATTGTTTTATTTTTAATATTTTGTTGAGTCAATTTCATTAAAGTTTATTTAAAACACTCCCGGCAAACAATAATTTGTATTTATAACTGGAAACTAACGGTGGTTTATATTGTGGTGGTATCACCAGCGTCGTCGTCCTTTTCGGGATCGTACGTTGCTCCTCTTCTCCTCTCCCTGATTAAAGCAATTCTATCAGTCCTAGCTGTCCACGCGCCATTTCGAATTACCGTTTCCCTCACGCAGGGCCAACTAACCTTGCAGGCTACTGTGAACGACAGGTTTCCCGGAGACTTCCTCCCTCCGTGTATTGTGCCTTTTTCCGACTGAGCAAAGCATCAATAGTCTCGGGGAGAAGGACAATGATCACTAAACCAAATATGAGTCACACACGATGCTGTGTCGTGCCCGCTAAGTGAATGTTTATTAAAGTGGTTTTTTTTACCCCAAGAGAGAAAGGCTACTAACAAGTGTCTCTGGGGGTTGCTTATTTTAGGTTCTAATTCTTCTATCAAGAAACGGACGGACGGACAGATGGACGGCCATGGCTATATAAACTCAAATCGTCATGCTGATCAAGAATATATATCCTTTATTTGGTCGGAGATGGTTCCTTCTTTGCGTTACAAACATCCGGACAAATTTAATACATACTCTCCAAGGGTATAGAAACAATAACAGGGGTTTGGGGGTTTATTCTTCCTTTTTATAATATTTTGCATAAAAAAATATATCCTTGGGGATGGGGTGGCTTTGCGAGTTAAACCCTCCCCCATGGAGTATATTTTCGTACGCAAAATACTCTACTAGGGGGAGGAGCTAACTTAAACCAAAGCAATTTCTGACTTGATTTACTTGAACTCTTTTTAAAACATGAATCAAAGGGAACTTTGAGTCCACTCATGCAGGGCTCTACTATCTACCTAGCTTATATTTAGTTTTAGTTTAAGGAATAAAGTTTAGGAATAAATGGACCCCGCATTTTAGTCATGAAATTAAATTGCGGATCGAATAAAAACGACATTTCAGAAATATGTTGTAACTGTTTGGATAAATGCAGAAAGACTACCTTATTTTGAATGATTTATAATATGTATGTTGGAAAATATGTAAAATATGCAAAAATAACTTAGATCCAATCCTATTATTTTTGTCTGAATCGGATTTCAGTACAATCATAACTTATTTTAGTCCACCCGTTCAAAATAGGTTCATAAATGCCATAAATGTCAAAAAGTGTGTGAAGTGCTGTCCATCGCCGTTGCGAAAAACACGGTCGAAGTGAACTTATGCTTGTCTAACTAACAGATAAATTATTTATATTTGGTAATCAGAAAGCAATTCATTTTATTGGCATCAAAGATAGGATTATGAGGGCATTCATTCTTAGTAAACCACCTCTGGACTACAACCTCAAATAGTTAACTTACTGCTTGCAAGAAGCCACCCAGACAGTGAATAACTTGTGTAAATACTTAATTTTAACAAATCCTGACCAGCAAACCAGCACACACTTGACTAAACTTGGACAGGAGGATAAGCATACAATGTACGCCAAATTACTGAATTCAACAACATTAAATGATATGGAGTAACGATAACGTCCTCCCAGTTGGCCAGAACTTCGGCTGTCACAACCCACAAAACCATAATCCATCATAGACACAAATTATGGGTGCACGAGTGTCGTATGGCTGTGTCAGATCCTGCTCCAACCTCCTTCAGACTGAAACAGAAACATTGTTAACATGCGTCATTACAATTCGCAAAAAGCCATAACAATACAACAAAAACCGCTGGCAAAGTGAAACAAAGCCGAAACAAAGAAACAAATCAAAAGGCAGGGCGAACGTACAAATCATTTGGACATAAAATGCAGCACCTGTACAGGCGCAGGCATCGAAGGGTACTGTGTGATTGGGGAGGGGCTGCAAGGACACAGTAACCAGGAATAGACTTTGGCACGTGACCTAGGCGAAGTAACAAGAAGAACAAAACAGTGGAGAGCAATATTATAATAGAGACGCGCTAAAGTAATATTCAATATAAGGAGAAGTGAAAAGAGTCGCTTCAAAAGTTCAAATTTTTTAATCGAAATGCTGCACAGTGGGCGATGGACCAATTTAAAGAGACGAAATTTATATCTTACAAATTAAACGAGATATTCGCAATCTTTTATTTTCTCTTAATGGTAGGCATTATAGCAATATAAAAAAGTTTTTTATTACAATTTTTGTGTTTGTTTGTTTTTTAAGGGTACTGTATACCTTCAGGAATTTTTTTTTATTTATTTTTATTTGCTGAAACGTTGTTATAAACATCCTGTAAATCTTTCAAGCACATCCGACAATAGGTTTTGCAGAAATAATTAAAAACGAGAAAAGGAAAAACTAAATTCGTCTGTACCGAAGTTCTGATACACTTGAAAAAGCTTGTCTCAACGGTAAGCGACTTCGACCAAACTTCGCAAATCAGCTTAAAAACATGACATATTACCCATGACCTTGTTTGAGATCGGTAATATTGAGAACAAACCAGTTTTTCTCACAAAAACCCATTTTCCGACTGAACATTTCTATGGCACCTACAAGAAGTAGTCATCCGATCCTGTCGGTTCCGACATATTAGCAGCGTGCAGTCAAAAGAGAGTCAGTGCAAAATTTCAGCTAGCTAATAGCTTCAAAACTGAGGTACTAGTTCGCGTAGAAATAGACAGACGGACAGACGGACGGACAAAGTTTAATCAACTCAGCTCGTCATGCTGATCAAGAACAAATAAGCTTTATATGTTCGGAGATGATTCTTTGATCAAGAATATATTTAGTTTATAGCAGGGACCGTAATTTTTTTGAATTTTTTTATAAAAATTACAATATAAGAGTTATTTCGAAATTTGAAAAAATTTATTTTAAATTATATTCTTTTAATTTTTTAATAAAAATTTTTTATAAAATTTTTTTATAAATTTATTAAAAATTTTTAAAAAATTATTTATAATTTTTAAAATAAAAATTTAATTTAATTTTAATTATTATTTTTAATTTTTTAAATAAAAATTATCAAACAATTTTTTTCATAAAATTTAAAAATAAAAAATGGCAAACAAAATTAAAATAAAAATTTAACTCAAATAACTTTTTAACCAAGTGCTCAATTACAAATATTTTTACATACATGTGATCTATGGGTCACTATGTATGTATATGCATGTCTAGACGGACCTGGAAGCATAGCAAAGGTACGTATTTCGCGTTTATTTCTCACGTAAGAAAGCCTGAGAAAATCTATGCGCCTGCTTAGTGTTTATTATAAACACCGAAAAACTTAGGTCTTGTTGTAGTAACCTTTGGGTGACTTTTGCCGACGAGTCATTATCGACGGTGGCAGCCCAGCGGTACTAGTGCTAGCACATAGTTGTAAAGAAACGAGATGGAATCCTGTTATGGGGGAAAGTTTTTTTTTTTATTTTCTCTAAGTTTAACTTATTTAATAAGTAAAGTTCATGACATGAACAGCTCTGTCGTCGATTTATAAGTAACCTCCTAAATCATCGTGTTCATGTCAAGTACTTAATTGCCAAAGAAATTATTCTCATGGCCTACTTTGAACTTACTTATTTAACTTAAAGAAAATAAAAAAAACTTCCCCAATTACAGGACTCGAACTTGTTTCTCTATAACTAAGCGCTAGCACCAGTACCGCTGGGCTATCTGCGTCGATAATAACTCGTCTCCCAAAGGTCACTACAACAAGACCTAAGTTTTTCGGTTTTCATAATAAAAACTAAGCAGGCGCATGGATTTTCTCAGGCTTTCTTATGTGAGAAATAAACGCGATATAAGTACCTTTGGCACGCTTCCAGGTCCGTATAGACATGCATATTGTACATTGTGACCCAAAGATCACATATGTGTAAAAATATTTGTAATTGGGCGCTTGGCTAAAAATTTATTTGAGTTTAATTTTTATAATAAAAATTGTTTGATAATTTTTATATTAAAAATTAAAATTAAATTTTATTTTTATTTTAAAAATTATAAATAATTTTTTTCAAAAAATTTTTATATAAAAATTTAAAAAATAATAAATATAAATTAAAAAATAATTTTTTCGATAAAAATTGGATATATAAATTTATGCCCATTTTAAATAGCTGACCTCAAAAAATTAATTCTGGTGCCTCCCCCGGTCATATAGGTCCTTAAATTTAAGTAAATTTGTATAATATTTTTTTCCATAACTGTTATTTGCAGTCCCTGGTTTATAGGGTCGGAAATGAATATTTCTATGCGTTGCAAACTTCTGGGCAAAATGATAATACCCTTTGCAAGGGTATAAAAAAAGCATATTTCAAAAACGGACCAAAAAATAAACGACCCATTTCAACTGAAATATTATTGTGGTCTAGTTTGAAATGGTGATCTCAAAAAAAATTTTGCATGGCTCCGTTTTTGAAATATGAATTTTTTCACTTTTTCGGTAGGTGCTCTTACATTTTAAGCCATGTCTTATTTCATAATTGTTAGATAGAGTCAAGCCAGATATGAATCGAAAGGTAATTCAGCTTCCAAAGATCGCGTAGAATTGTCTTAAAATCGGTGGAGTAGTTTTGATAAAAAGACCAAATATATTTTAAAAAAATGAATTGTTTGCTCGAAAATGCAAGAAATATCATTTTAAAACGCCTTGAAAAAATATATAAAAATCCAAAAAAACTATTTTTATTTTTTCTACTTAAGAATCGCACTTTTACGAAGACAACAAGGTATTGGTGAGGAAAATCGGGTCCGACGTACCGATGATGGATCAAATTGAGTAGAAGAACTAACAGTCAAATTTGAGTATTTTGAGTGTTCACAAAAAATTAAATTGTATATTTCTTCGTCTTTTGGTCACTTTATGAAGTTAGCGAAAAGCCAGAACAAAAATTATAATCGAGAACCGAACAAAATTCGAAACAAACAGAAATTTACTTTTGAATAATTACGAAAATACCACATTTTTTTGCACTAAATTGCTCACAGCTCCTGTGTTTGATCATAGACATTGATAATCGTTATCTGGTTTTATTCGTAGAAGTGCGAATCTTTTGTAGAAAAATAAAAATATTTTTATTTGATTTTTTTATATTTTTTCAAGCGTTCTATTTCTATTTTTTTAATATTTTTGGTAATTGTATTCAAACTACTAAGCCGATTTAAAAACAATGTTTTTCGCGATTACTGGCAGTTTAATGAAATCGTAAGAGCACCTACCAAAAAAATGGAAAAAATTCATATTTCGAAAACGGAGCCATGAAAAGGTTTTTGAAATCGATTTTGGAGATCACCATTCCAAACTACACTAAAAAAAATTTCAGTAGATATGAGTCTTTTTGGTTGTAAACTAGTGTTATGTTCTGTCTGTGCCAAAAAAAATTTTTTTTGTATAAAAGTTAATAGTATCTCTATTTATCCGCTGTGCTCCCATTTTCGCTCTCGCAAAAATTTGAATAATTCGTACAAGACGAAAACATATGTTTTCCCTAGAAAACATTTTGTTTACATTCTTGGTTCAAATCTTCTTTCGACAACAAATAGCGATTTAGCTGGGCCGATAACCAATAAGTTCGCCCATACAGCAGCTTCTTACTTGTGAAATGATGCAGAACGAATTGGAAATAAAGCACTTTGGTTCGGGAAATGGTAAATTTCGAACAATCACACAATCACTTTATGGTTGGGTTTTTAAGTGTTTTCGATTACACATGTGAAAACATAGTTTGCTGGTTTCGTGCTTTCAAAGCAAAGGGTTCGTCCGGTTTGTAGTTTTAAAAAACTTGATTTGTCTAGACAAATTAAATTAAAGACGAGACGAGGTGGATATAAAATTCTGGTACTCATGCCATTTAACATTTTTGAGTATTTGTTGCCATACACCAATATTTTTGCTTTAATTTGTGTCTTATGACGTTTCGCACTTTCAGACGAACTTACCTAATACCATCCACCTTTATACGTATTGTCCGTGATATGGTAAATAGAAGACTCAGAATATTCTTACATAATTTAAATGGGAATATACAAAATATTAAGAATCTAATAGAATAAACCAAGAAAATAAATTTCGAAATATTATGACTAAGTAAATTTTACAACATTTAATGTTGATTTTGTAAAGCAGTGAGAGCGAGCGCATAGCCTACCGAAATAGTCTTTAAACATTGAATCAATTTATAATTTATACCAGGAATAATTTTGCAACTTTGTTCAGTTAGTTCAATCGTATCTTTCATCAAATAAAATTTTGAAAATTAAGATTAACTGTAAAATAATATATACCCTAGACCTTGTTCGTTAAATAATAAAATAAAAAATAAAAGTAAACCGTTTTTAATGATCCAGGCAATGTTATCGGAAGCCACTAAACATCAGTCGCAATTACTAAGCCAGAAATATATTTTTCTGAAGAATTAAGGCTACCAAATGAAAAGAAAAAATATAAAACACATTCAGGTCATTCGGTCATCCATGGTTCCATTTTTTTGTTGAATTGGTTATGCTTCTAATATTAAGGCATTTGTTTAATTAATCCTGCATGGGAGGCATATTCAGCTATGATTTTATTCCATCCACTTTGAATATGAAGGTCAAAAATTCATTCTAAAGCTGATTCCGACGCTGACACCCGTCCATATTAGAACGAGAGCCTACGTTGAAGTTAGCTCTAACCGTCTTCGATATAACCGTTACTTTTGGAAAGAAAAGTTTAATAGCGTTCCAGTGGGGCATATTCGAAATGCAACACTTTTTAACTCGGTTAATTGTTATTCAATCTTAATGAAAATGTCAGAGATTATAGATATGGCGAAAACAAATGTTAGTTTTAAATTTGAACTCAACATTTTAACTTAACTCTAAACTGAGGGAGCTATTTAACATTGTTAATTGTGGGGGCGGAAGTGGGCAATAATTTGAAATAAGCTTGATCTGCGTGCAGACAACAGGAGTCTACATTTCAAATTTGGGTACACATACAGATGGACGGACAGACGGACCGGCGGACAGACGGACAGGGCTATTTTTTTACTCATGTGTTGTATCAAGAATATATATACAGGGTTGCCCATATTCGACGGACCCATGTTTTTTTTTTAAAAAATCAAAGAAAAAAATAAAAATTTGGCGGTTGGCAATCTTAATCATTTAATTTGTTCCAAGTAGATTTGTTTACATCAATTTTTGAATATGATATCTCTCAAATGGCCGCCTCTGGCGTTGATGGCGTATTGTGCCCTTTTTGCAGCATTTTCCATCGATTTCGCCAACATTTCGGCCGGAATAGCGGCTATTTCTTCACGAATGTTGTCCTTGAGCTCTTCTACGGTCCTTGGCTTGTTAACGTAAACCTTTGACTTCAAATATCCCCACAAGAAGAAGTCAGGCGGCGTCAAATCGGGCGAACGCGGTGGCCAGTCCAAATCACCACTTTTCGACATCAAACGGCCCGGAAACAATTTCTTCAGAAAATCGATTGTTATGCGACTTGTGTGCGGTGGAGCGCCGTCTTGTTGAAACCAGAACTGCCTCATACGCTTTCGACGAATAATTGGCATCACAAAATTGGTCATCATGTCGCGATAACGCTCCTGGTTGATGGTAACAGCATGGCCATTTTCATTTTGGAAGAAAAACGGCCCAATGACCGTTTTCGCACTAACGCCGCACCAAACTGTGACTTTTTCGTCATGAAGAGGCACTTCTTGAATCTCCTGAGGATTTTCAGTGGCGTAAATACGGCAATTTTGCTTATTTACGGTCCCATTCAATGTGAAATGTGAAAATGTGAAATTTTTTAAAAGCACATTGAGTTTTCACAATTGACTTGTTCTGTTGAATGTAAATTTCAACTATTTCAGAGCGCTCGCGTGGCGTGTATTGTTCCATGGTAAAAATCTGCTTGGACTGACGCTTCAAACGCGGTATGTCATTAAGCGATCTGACATCTCTGTCAAAAGTTATGGCGTTGCCAGATGGGTCCGTCGAATATGGGCAACCCTGTACTTCATATGGTCGGAAATGATTCCTGCTGCCTGTTAGCAGTATTTACAAAGAGAGTTGAGTGCTACAATTGAGCGCTTTTGTAGTACTCGCAGTGGAGCGCTTCGAAAATATTTGCTGGGTATATACTTTATATGGTCGGAAATGATGCCTTCCTTCTAACATAACGGGTATAAATAGGGTGTCAGAAAGCTTTCGTAAAAGTCCGTCAGAGTATCACTCTGACCGTTCCTGAGCGCGGGATGGTCATGGTGCCGCTAACTTGACAGGCACAGGCGCTATCTTGACAGCCTGACACAGCTGATTCAATACCGGTACTCAAAAGCAGAACAAATTTGTAAATTTTTCCGACATCTAGCTGTCGGGGTGTCAGCAGCAAAACTACGACAAAAGCAGTAGATTGGTGTCATTTGAAACCAATGGTATTGCTCATGTATTGCCCATGACTTCTGCATTCCATATATCCCTGAATATTAAAAAAAAAAACAAATAACCAAATGCAAGCAAATTTTGGTGGTATTTTGCAGTTGAACGGTGTAATTTAGGCATAAAGTCAAATAATCGTTAGTAGGAATTTCAAAATGTGACTTTATTAAAAGTAAATTCTTCAGTTAGATTGAAAAATGTTTTTTCGGCTGTGTGTCCAGTTTTTTCCTTTAGCAGCGTTCTGAAGTTAGCTGATTTTTCAAAACACGTGCTGCTGAAAATTTACGCCATCAGTTGATAGTATTTCCTAAAGCCCCATACGGACGTCAGAAGTAACGAGAAGTTTCATACAAGAATTGAGGGAAGAAGAAGCTGAAGTTACAACTTCGCCTCTTGAACTTTTTGCATGTACGGAGGTGCAAAGTTGAATGTTACACTTAACAGACAATGTTGCACTTAACAGCACATTTGTGGAGACTATGTAAAATGGCTGTGGGCCTTATTATGCATTGAGCAGCAGACGCAGCATTGAGAATGCACCATATAACATCATTCTGCTTCTACCAGCATCGACCAGCTTCAGTGCATTTAGCTAAAGTGATTTGGAAAAATAAATATATAAAACATAGCAGAAAAACAAGAGCGAAATAGTTGTTTTGAATTATTTTTCCATGACGAAAAAATGTCTTTAATTTTGGCGGTGAAAGAGCGGAACGTCATTTGTGATATTTTCCACCCCAAGCATTCGGACTTCAATTTTGTGAACAAGGCTTGAGGAGAAGTGGCCGAGCATCTACAAAAAATCAATTCCACGGCAACGAAACATAGGGGGAAATTAGCTAAATTACGAACTTTGGATGTCCGTATGGGCCTTAAGTGAATAAATAGGCAAAGCCACAAAAAAAAAAAAAAATGTTTAAGGCCTATACTCAGATAAGTTAAATTTTTAGTTTGGTACTATATTTCACATGAATAAAAACAATTTCATACAAATAAGATGCCTCTTCAAACGTATTCAGATTCAAAGCTGTACAAAATCGTTTCTATTCTTGTGAAATATCGTACCAAACTAAAAATTTATCTCATCTGAGTTTAGGCCTTTATTATGGAAACGATGCTTAAAAAATAACAAATGTAATTGTATTCCGTGGAGTAATACATTTGTGGCGCATGTAGGCGCGAGCAACTAAAAATGCCAATTTATTTGTTATATCCCTACATCCCTGGAATATAGTGATACTGATCATTTTTGCGCATATTTGCGTTTTATCGAAAAATTGCATTTTCCGTGACGTATGAGTTTCCGTACGATACTGATCGATATTTGAGACAACAAAAAGATTTAAGCATAACAAATATAGATCGAATTGGAGCAAAATTAAAAGGATTCGTCTCTTATATAGAACGATAGTGTCCAAAATTCCAAGGACATCTGTCAAGATTCAAAACCTTGCACTCAGAATGGTTTTAAAAAATTTGGAAGTGGAAATTTGTAATGAAAATAGCGCAAGACCCCCTTATACATATTGGATGACCAAAATTCTTAAAGAAGTTTTTAAGCGAATGGTAGAAAACAGATTGGAGTTGGGACAAATGTGAATTTTTGGTGAATTCGATGGTGAGGTTATAAAAGCGGACGACAAAGGACTAGATGCAGTTCGTTCAAAGTATTATAAATATCATGGGGATTACTCCATTTTTTTATAAATGTCAAAATGGCCGTATATCAACAAATCACAATCTAAGATTCGCGTTCAACCATCGTAAATATTTATACAACAAGGCAAAGTAAAAACAATTTTCTTCGAACATTTTATTTATTAGCAACATATATATCAAATATTAAACTATTAGCAACTATAACAAAAATCCGGGCAGCCGTAAAATTCTGAAAAAACTATTAAAAATCGTGGAAAATTGCGGTTAAAGCTTTACAACAAAATTTTAATTTTTGGGGAAATTAAAAAAAAATAGATAGCCAAATTAAAAACAATTACCCATATTCAACATCTTTTTTTCTAAAACAATGGCTCTGATCGCTATATTTTTAAGAAAATTGTAATGTTAAAATGGCTATACAGCCCCATAGGGCCAGGCCATTCTTTTCTTAATCTCTTGGCGTGTGTGCTCATAATTTTTCGCACAAGAGAAAAGGGACCTACAGTTTAACGCCAAGTCCGAACGGTAAAGTTTGAAAAGCTTCTAAGAAAAGTTTTAAGAATAGGTTCACTGATCTTTTTTGCTCATAACTTGAGAACCGCTCACCCGATCTTTATCATTTCTTCAGCAAATCGATACATGCTAATGTCTAACTATCTCTGGAAGGTACAAACCATCTAACTACAAAACTGTGGAAGATATGACTTTTATCCAAATCTCGGGGGCGGAAGGGGGCGTGGCAAAAATTAAAAATTAACTGGATCTGCCTGCTCATATAAGAAGTTTATATCGCATACATGTCAAACCACTATCTCTTACCATCTCTGCGATCTGATTGTTCATACGGACGTACAGACAGACATGGCTATATCGACTCGGAAATGATTCCTTCTCCCTGTTACATACTTTTGCACAAACTTAATATACTCTGTGTACCTTTGGTGCTTATAATTGGAAGCGATAGCGTTGAAAACAAAAAAGTTTTTTTGTACTTCAGACTTATCTCTTCTATGACAACTATACAATTTAGTTTTCCGATTTTCATAATACTTAGTGAAGTAATGAAAAACATTGAAATCTTATAAATACGACGTTTGTTTTTCTCACTAAAATCAGTTTTTCGACCAATCGTCCAAGATGAAAGGCCACCTTCACATCCATTGGCATAAGCTGCTTCCTTGATGCGTTCATACATATACATCTGTGCACTGCACACTTGTATATATCCAATGAATTCCTGTCCATTTGCTACCTGCAAGCCAGTTGTACTTGTCTCCTTGTTACTGTTGTTGCTTTTTTATACCATTGCAAGGCTTGTAGAGGGTAAATTAAAATTGTACAGATGTTTGTAACGCAAAGAAGGAAGCATCTCTGACCACATATCAGCATGACGTTGGTGTCACAGAACAATTTGACAATTACACAATTGAGACATCAATTTGAAACTGTTGAGTATTAAATTCTCTTTAATACTCCAATTATCAAATTGATAATTGAAAGTATTAACTTGATATTTCGAGGATGTCAAATTGATACTACTGCCATTAAAATTAAAACATACCATTTTGAAAACATTTTTGTTTATCTGAGACTCTTAAAAAATTTATTTAATTAACATTAATAAGTTGAGTTCGTCAAGTGTGGACTTCTCACTATGGGGAAACATTGGTCTCTCAATGCATGCCTCATGTCCACGCGTATGTTGTATAATCAGAAGTAATATATTGGTGTGCCCTTTGCTGAAACCGATACATTTAATGCTTTACGCCTTCAGAGACCCTAAGTAAAAAACCAGAAAACGCCTGTTTTGCAGCTGTATATGTTTGCCACCTCTCGCATTGTGCGCGATCATGCAAAGCCAGGAAACAGGCACAGCATAATTGTGACTGTAGAGTTAAATTTGTTTTTATACCCTGTTCCCATTAAAAATGGGAAAAAGGGGATCATGAAGTTGTGCAAATGTATGTAACAGCCAGAAGGAAGCACCTCCGACCCCATAAAGTATATATATTCTTGATCAGCATCAACAGCCGAGTCGATTTAGACATGTCCGTCTGTCTGTCTGTATGAACGCGTCGATCTCAGAGACTGTAACAGATAGAGCCACAATTTTTGGCATGTATGTAGGTGTATACTGTACCCACATCGAGTTTGTTTCACATTTGGAAAATTCCACCTCCTCCATCTTTTAGCAGCGAAAAACTGTCTCTCTCTCTGTATGAACGCGTTGATCTCAGATACTATAAGAGGTAGAGCCACAAATTTTTGCATGTATGTAGGTGTATACTGTACCCAGATCAAGTTTG
This sequence comes from Lordiphosa stackelbergi, assembly GCA_018904235.1. NCBI lineage: Eukaryota > Metazoa > Arthropoda > Insecta > Diptera > Drosophilidae > Lordiphosa > Lordiphosa stackelbergi. The sequence goes on along the minus strand of JAEIFU010000256.1, from coordinate 136,894 downwards.
CTCCAGATTTGCCAAATTCCTCCTCCTCCTTCTTCTAACCGCGAAAAACTGTCAGAGCTACAATTTTTAGCTTGAACCTAGTGACTTAATATATATTCAGTAAGGCCCAATATCTGTCTATTCTGAATACCACTACAGCAAAAACCACCGAAGATATGCAAGTGCGCCTCCCCATTTATTTAAATAAATTTTAAAAAAATAAAATAAAAGGAGTTCAAAGCTATAGGAACCACATTACTTGGGACAGGGTATTTTGCTGTCGGGGCACTCGACCGCAACACTCTTACTTGTTTTTTTATATGTTTGCAAAAAAACGCACACAAAAACTTTAATAAATACTTAGCTGCTTAATCTTACCTCGTAAGTAAGTTTCATTTGAAATCAGAGATTAAAACCGAAACGAATAACGGTTTGGGTTACGGTTACTGTTTTGGTCGATAGCTTTTTCCGGTTACGGTTATATTACGGTTGTTAAATAGGGGTTACGATTAGGGTTACGGTTATTAGCCTTATTCTGTTTCGGGTTTCGGTTACGGTTACGGTTATTAGAATAAAATATTACTTTGACAAATCTTGTCCCATCTGGAATCTCACTTATTCAGTAAATGAACTAAGCTCAAATTTCTTATACAGAAGTTTCACCATTATTTTACTAAAATATACGAAACTCCTTCATTTGCAAAAGTATCGAGTTAAGTTTAACTAATTAAATAAATATACTTTGGTCAACGAATATACTATTTTTCGCTATGTACCTTCATGCAACCAATGGTTATTCTCAGAAATGACATCTTAATCGAGATTGTAATTACACCTAAATATACTAATAGCATTTAGAGCTTGACTGTCCAAGCGAGTCCAGCGAGGCGTCATTAATAATGTTACTCCTGAAAACACTCAATACTTGTGTGTGCGGTTCTGCTAACACAACTTTTGATAACTCAAAAAGATCTGAAAATATTGTTGATTTTTTTCCCCACCATTCAAATAAGTCTACCACGCAAAAGCCAAAACTGGCAGTGGCCATTAGCATGGTACTTGTGATAGGGAATTGAAAAAATCCCGTTCCAAAATTAAACACAAAATTAATGTTTCTTTGCTAAAAAAATCAGCAACACACTTCCATTACACAAAAACATTTTATTTTACAAACATTTCTGCCCCCGGTCCATGGAGCTGGCTTATTACCTCTGGTTTAATGTGCTAATTCTAATCTTCCGATGCGTTTTGGGCTGGCGTTATAGGAGTGTGGTCAAGTTTGTTCTCACAGGTCAAAATAAAGAACACTGCTTATACCTCCAGCCCCACACAAAATGCATCCGAAAGTTGTTGCACTACATTGTCGAAGCGGCTCTGGAAATTAACAAACAATTTCCGCTTCGACCAAATTTCCAGCGTCTGAGTACCTATCTTATTTGCTTTATAACTGTTTAGCACCAATGTATATAAGATACTTTCCAGGCACTTCGTAGTTATGACAGCCCATTAGCAACAGTACGGCGCATAATAAATAAGCCGCCAACTTTAGTGAATAAACTCATATAATTGTAAAATGTTCATTGTACTAGTAGAGGAAAAACCGAAATTAACCCATATATTTGTTTCGATTACGGTACTGATAACCGGTTTTGTAAATATAGGTTATACGGTTACGGTTACAAGAAACAAATATTTCTCGGTTACGGTTACGGTTTCGGTTTCAAACTTTAAAGTGTTTTTAGCGGTTACGGGTTACGGTTTCGGTACGGTTTTAATCTCTGTTTGAAATCCATTTATTTATCTTCATCACGTCGTCTGGGAAAGGGTCCTCTACAGCTAACACTAAAAAACTAAATGTGGCACGTCAAGCATTGCCAGCTGCCACAGTCGGCATGATTCGTTTTACAATTCATACATTCTTCGAATTTTCGAACCTAAAAAAAAACTTGTTACTACTAAAACTAAATACTTTCTAGGTTTACATTGATACAAAAAAATTATATTAGAATTTGAGAAAAAGTGTTTCAAATTGATATTGATACAAAGTTTTTTGGGTGGGAATTGGGTGAGGAATACCATCAAAGCGGTAGGCATTATGGTTTACTCTTATCATTTCTATGCTCATTCTCTAACTCCGCCTTTGTGTTCAAAGCGAAGATCTGGAGCTGGAAGATGCCGTCCATACTTCCATTCTAACGCTCAATGAGGTATTCGAGGGCAAAATGAAAGCCGATTACATTGAGGTGGGCATTTGCGATCAGAACGGATTCAACCGTCTTTACCCTGCCTCCATCAAGTACTTCTTGGCCAACATTCCCCAAGTCCCAAGTGCGAGTTTAAAGTCGTAAGTAAAATAAAGTCAAAACAGACATGGTCGCAGATGAACGGTTGCGATGCGATGCCTCCATTCTAGTCACGACTTTGATTACCTCCTGGGCCACAACGCCTCCCACAGCAGACACGGCTGGCGATATCTGGGCAAAGAGTACGATGTGAAGAGTAGATCAGACTCCCTGGTATGGTAACAGGGTGGTAACAGGGATCGCGTTGATGAGAGGATCGAAATTGATGAAGAATCCATTGCGTTTCAACTTACGATTGTATCACGGGGCAGACACGGGGCAAGTCCAGCCATGACGAATAGGCTGAATACTGCACTTCAAGCTGCACGGGCGTTGACACCGCTTCGTATTTAACATTTTCTTTGGTTTTTGAGATTATTTAATGATGGCGAAATCATCGATTGGCAACCATAATTACTCCACATATCGATTGGTCTGCAAAGCCGCAAAATAGAAACCGAACTTCCAGACATCACTGGCGAAGAACTTTACTCCCAGATCACGACATGTACCTTACTGCAATTCATCATTGTTCTAGCTATTGACGACCACCAAATTGAACAGGCCAAAGAAGTCCTTGGTTTTCTCCTTGGGCGGTTGAGTGAGGCCGATATATCGAACGATTTCAAACTGAACGCTCTGTCCACTTTACACCGCTGTATTCTAAATTGCATTAAATAAACAATTATTCATTGTTACAACTTTAAATCATCCTGCATCCTGATTACTTACCTCGCTCGCCATATTAAAGTCAGAACAGAGCCAGAAATCAAAACTAAGTGAAATTTTAATTAGCTTCAAAGTCGATTTCGTTAAATCTTTTAGTATGACCATTGCTTCCTGACTTTTTCTGGGCACACTAGACGTTTTGTATGGAGCTCCTGTGAACAGCTGTTCGACGAAATCTAATTTAAGCTGCCATGGGAAACAAGGGCGTAGCCAGCTTTCCGAAAAGGTGGGGGCAGCTGTGCCTGAACTTTTCTTAAATATTTCTTTAAATATGTTTTTCAACATTAAATAATTAGATGGAGATGGAAAACTTAAGTTATAAGTTAAAAACTGAATTTTTCGGGGCAAAATCGATGATTAAGGGGGACAGTCCCCCTTGACCCCCCCCTGGCTACGCCCTTGATGGGAATGAAAATCATTTAAAGCCCTTATTAAATTAAAAATTGCAAGCTGCTAGGGTATTTAAACTTCGGTTTAGCCAATGTTAAATTTTCTCTATTTTTGTTTGTAGCAACGAACCTTGCACATGTTTTGCTTCTTCAAATAGGTTTTCTTATTACAGACTTTGTAGCGCCAAATTGAACTTTTGTTGCGCTTCGCTCACAGACAGACACACACCCTCCATACGGCCAAGATAAATGTGACTTTACTCTAAGACCGTCAAGTTTGGATCTGGATCTAGCAACCTCTGAAACAGCTGTCAGTCTCATCTATGCATTGCGCTTTTGCATCGACTTTGCCAATGGCGGCTGGCCAAGTCGGTGGAGTTGAGAAGGTGGTTTCTGCCAGTTACACAGTTTGTGGTTGATGTAATTGATTGAAAGGTACCCGCTGGGTTTTATAGCGACATTGAGCAAGTTGGGAAAAATCAATTTCTATGAATAAAAGATTAAATTCGTTTTCTCACATGGCATTCAGAATAAGGACTTCAAATAATCTATAAGAGGATTGTTCTCATTGCTTGGTCAGATCTTACACCGAAAAAAAGTCGAGATATTTTCAATCTTTTAAATCTTGGAAAATTCAATCTCGACTTCCAGGATATTCTACACAATTCAATCCAATAAGGATTGACCCATGCCTTTCGAACTTGAATCATTCCAAATTCCAAATTACTTCAATTTCTTTAGAGATCAAATGTCCATAAATTGGAGAGCGAGAGCAAAGAAATATGAGTAGCCTTTTAGTCATGCAGCAACAACCGATGGGGTTGGTGGTGTGCGATGAAATGCTATTCCATTCATTTTCAGTGCGCGCATGGTCGTGGGTTCGAATCCCAGTTGGGCACAACAATTTTTACATTTATTTGTTTTTTTTTTAGAAGTCTTAAATAAGCGAAGTTTGAAGTTGATAAGGATGTCCTATGGCATGTGGCCTGGCGGAGCAAAGAAAGAAGAGGAGTTGTCTTTCCTCAAATTAAAAAATCAAACATGCCAAAAATACTACAGCTTTGGGATGAAATAATTTTTTTTTTTAAATTTGGTGGTTTACAATTTTTTGCTAGTTCAATCTCTTAAAGGATTACCCCGGGATAATTGTAATCTTTCTTGGGATCAAAAAAGGCGGATCACCTCAATCTGTTTTCTAATCGGTTCAAACATATCCGGGATTACTTTGTTTTCATTACCACTTGGATTGATTTGATCCCGTATGGATTGATTTATTTTTTTTTGAGTGTATATTTACTACATTAAAGACTTTTATTTACTCTGAGAGGATTCGAACTCGGTTCCCTTGGACTGAAAATCACGATGGGACTGACGTTTTACGGGCAACTAAAGGGTTGTTATATTCAATCTATTTGAAAGCATTCACTTTGCCCATATAAATAGGGCAATAGAAATTAATGCCACATATCGCCAATATGTTTAAAATGCGATGTGTAAATCGCCATACTATCATCAAACTCTCATCTCAAACTATCGCCAAACTCACTTTTTGACGAGGGAGATGAAAAACTCGACCACAGATGAGAGAAATCTAGATAATAGGTTTGCTCGGTGCCTCTTCGCTGCTGGGTTTGATTCGGATATACCGCTTACAAATAACGGTAGTTGGTTCAAACGGACAGACGGACAAATAGACTACAAAATGATAGAGTCGCAAATTTATGCATGTATGTAGGTGTATACCATACCCAGATCAAGTTTGCTTCAGATTTTGAAAATTGCCCCTCCTTCTTCTTTTAACCGCAAGAAATTGTCAGAGCCACAATTCACTGACTCAGTGACCTAATATATGTTAAGTTACGCCCAATATCTACATATTCTGTATACCATAATAAGATCCGAGCCAAAATACATCGACGATATGCAAGTGCGCCGCCCCATTTATTCAAATAAATTTTAAAATAAAAAGCAGGCCTATCAAAAAGGTCAATTCAAAATTATGCGAAGCATGTCAAGCCGTAGGAAAATATATTCAGTCGAAGAATTCGAAGTCAATTTTGACTTGGGAAATCAAGGCCTTAGGAACCACATTACTGATACAGGGTATTTTGCGGTCGGGGCATTCGACTTCAACATTCGTACTTGTTCTTGTAGATTTTACCAATTTAAAAGTATAAACTATATAAAACTCATTTACATTCAAAACAATGTGCGTTCCTTTTAGTTTAAGCTGACTAACCAACACTTTTGATTTTTGCTTCGCAAACTTAAATTGCATGATTTTTATTAGCTGAGAATGGAATTCGAGCTTGGGAATTACAAGTTAGCGATTGTTGGTGTATGTTTTTAGGCAGATTCAATACAAGTAACATCTTAGATGCCTTGCCTTAAATGACTTCTTTCTTCTTTATTGGCCATCACAACCGCTTGACGGTCTCGTCCGCTGCAATTAATGCTCTACAGTGGCTTCTGCTCGGTGCGAGCTGGCACCAGTTGGTCACACCAAGCTTGGCAATGTCTCATCTGGTCTTCCCATCTCAGTGGTGGTCTCCCCCTCTTGACACCTCCATAGTCAGCCGCCTTCGACTTCGTACGCATTTTTTACTGGAGCATCCATCCTGGTTACATATCCTAGCCAGCGCAGCCGCTGTTGCTTTAAGCGCTTAACCAGACTGGTGTCCCCATAGAGCTTATACAGTTCGGTCTTCTTTCGAATGCGGAAATCATCGCCAACTTAAATTTGTTCAATTTGTTGTTTTTCGGAATATCAAAACACGCCAAAAATTGCCTTTTTCTTTAAGCCCTATGCTCAGATGATATATAAATAGAAACAATTTCATACAAATAAGATGCCTTTTCAAACGTATTCAGATTTCATAGCTGTACAAAATTATTTCTATTCATGTGAAATATCGTACCAAACTAAAAATTTATCTTATCTGAGTATAGGCCTTTATACACAAACATTAAGACTGCAGACATTTTGTTTTTATGCAAAAAATTTTGGGAGAAAAACAAAGACGGAAATTGTTGAGCCAACGGAAAATGTTGAAATTACCAACTTCTTGTGTGTACAAAAATTCATAATCGCAAAGTATAAATCGACAAACCTTGGACAGTGGGCCTTGACGCCGATCCGAGACCGCGTCATTATTTCAGCAGGTTGTCTTTGAAAGACAGCCCTAGAATCAAATCTTCTTGTTGATGTGCTAGTCAATCATTTTGTTTTATTTTGTAGCATACATTCTTGGGCTTAAAGTTAGTTTCCTTTGAAACAAAATATATCAGAAAAGTAAATTAGAGATTTTGAATAAATAAAAGCACAGTACCGGGTAGTCGAAGCACCAACTAACTGCGTTCCCTGCTTAAATTTTTTCTTAAAACCCATCTGCAGCCCTTGCAGCTTTTCTATGCTCTTTAAAAAGTGCAGCCAACGAAATGATTGCGGGGGTGAAAGGGCGCAAGAGCTGGTGGAAAACTCTGAATAGAAAAAAGCCCAGCCCTCTAAATAGGGGACGCAGCCAGACAACCGGCTAGGGTCAGGCAGAGATAGCTGAGTGCATTTGCTTAGTGTGTCGGATGGAGGTGTTTGCTTGGGCGGGGGTGATTGTGGTGGGCAGACTCATGGTCTGAAATGAATGAAAATGAAAAGCCGTTAATGCTCAAGTCACGGAAAAAGCGTAAATGGAAAAGTTAAACGCATTAATTATTTATTTATCGTTTTATCATGTTCAAGTGTCGGTGAACTTGCTTCGTCGGTGGACGCTATTGTAACCGAACGCTGTAAGCAGCAGCAGGGAAAATAAGAACAACAGCAGCTAAGCAAATTGCTCGCAAGTCGGGAGCATCAGCAACGGGAGGCAGCCCACACCTGAATTCAACCATTTTATAAGTATAACTCGTTTGGCTCAGTCGACGAAATTGGCCATGGACTGTTGGGTGGTTTGCTTGGGATCAAGTGACGGACGTTAAATGTAAATGCGGGTTTTTATTGTTGTGTTCGCAGTCGCCGCAATTGAAAATGTCAATAATGGAAAAACGCATTGTTCAAGTTGCTTGCCAAGCCAACAATATAAACTTTTGAAAGAAGTTTGCAATGCAGTTAAAGATGTGTCATTTATTAAGACTTTTAAACTAGAAGAAGCGGCGTCGAAGGTAGTGAATGAGTGATATTCTTGACCGGGTTAGTAAGCCATAAAACAAGGACTCAAATTCGTATGCCTTGAAGCCTTTTTTGAATTTGTGTATTGTTTTGTTTTATTGAAACATTTACCGCAACTTTTTATACCCTTGCAGAGGGTATATTAAAATTGTCCAGATGTTTGTAACGCATATAAGGAAGCATCTCCCACCACATAAAGTATGACGAGCTGAGTTGATATAGCCAAGTCCGTCTGTTTCTATGCTATGTTCTCCTTCAGTTTTAAAACTATATTAACCAAACGTTGCAGGAAGTCCTTTAGTAAAAATACGCTACACATTTGTTGGAACCAGCCAGATCGGATGACTGTAGCATTGAATGCCATAGGAACGATCCCTCAAAAAACAAGTTTTAAAGAGAAAAAAGTGTTTTTTGTACCGCAAACTTCCCCAAACCTCGCATTTATAAGTTTTTTATGCATTTATATTATTTCACGAAGTTTGATGCAAATCGCACAACTATATAGAAGTAGTAGTAGAAAATCTCTTTATTTCATTTTTTATGTGTAATTTTTTTAAAGGAACATTAGGTCGGACCCCAATAGGGCAAATGGAAAAAATCAGGTCTCAGCATTCCCAAAGCTATTGTATTATTTGGTTTATAATTAATAATTGTAATTCTTATTTTTTCGATAGACGACTTTATTTTAAACTCTTATAGCTTCTTGGGTTTTCTTCCGATTTTGAAAAATTACGAATAAAAATCTTGGTCAACTTTTTCGTTTTCGGACAAAAATGTGAATAATTCCTATTTCAATCTATTTCCTATATTCAATAATTTATTATTCTCATTCAAAGGGGAGTCCAGCTTGCCGCTGATGTGCCTGGCGTTAGGCGAATAAGGCATCTACACGATTGACCTCCTCACCGCTTATAAAGTAGATTTGTAAAAATTAATGTGTATCGTTTGGCATTGGCAGCAATGAGGCTACTTTATAATCCACTTGGCCTTTGGTTTTGAAGGTTGAATTAAATTGCTGACCATTTGCCGCTGTATTGTGCATTATTTCTGTTGCTCCGAACGAAGTCATTTAAAAGCATGAATTTAATCTACGAACGGACTTCAGCAACAGGTTTGAATCAAGCCGTTCAACGGTTCTAGTAGCATTTCAATTTCCGTTAGTTGCACTTTTACCGACACAATTAGGACATTTTTGTCCTTAGTCCAACTTTATTTCGGATGAGCGGAATATATAATAAGACAAAGGAACTCGATGTACTTGTTGGCGTTGTCCGTCAATTGTTCTGTCAATTGTCACAGTTGCGACATTCTGACACGCGTATTTTCATCTAATTGTTGGTCTTGCTGCCCTAACATTTCGAACGGGTGTTGCTGCATTTGTTCGACGGCCTAAATAGCCACCCCTACGTGGCCACAGATAGGCCAAATAGTACCCAAAAATCAGAAATCAGGCTTAGAATGGAATTTTCGAATTTTTTAAACAATCTGTCCTAACTTCCTGCCCAGACATTTTACAGACTTCAGATGTTCGGACTTGCTAATTACTATTTAAGTGCCTAATGCTTCACAGCGAAAGAGTGGAACAAATTCGACTTTAACCGACATTCTTATACTTGATAATTTTGGCTTTTGTGATGAGCTGGCGAATTTCGCAACTTTGTAAAGAAGTGCCGTCATTGTCGTAGTCCGTCGTCTCTTCGGGCACGTGTCCTTTGGTCGTTATTTTTCTTTTTTGTTTTTAATTACAATGGAAATTCAATAAGGCAACTTTTCGTTTATTTCCTTTTACAGCTCGCCGCTCATGTCGGCCATTTGCGTCAAAGTGATCACCTATCCATGGATGTGGCTGTTCATGAAGAATGCCTACGAGGGTGCTCAGTGTGCCATACGCCTGGCAACGGATCCCCAGCTGAAGCAAGTAACCGGCGAGTATTTCAAGTGAGTTTCCGCATTAGCGCCACTTTGTTTCCTTTTTTTGAATCGTTTTGCTTTAATCGTTTTTTTGGTGCTTGCAGTGACTGCGAAATCGCTCCAACCTCGGAGGCTGGCCAAGACAAGGAATTGGCCAAGAAACTGTATATGCAAACCATAAAAACCCTCCAGAGCGTTACGAAACTAACAGTCGACAGGGAGGCGTACATGGCCGAGTTAGAGGCGCAGGAGGGGCTGGGGATAGAGCCAAAGGAGCAGCAGCCAGTGGAGTGATTTATGCATGGCACGCGGCCTGTCGACTTCGGAGACTGCAACTGCAACGTCTATTTGCATTTGGTTTAACAATTGCCGCATTAGGCAGCCCGGACTCAAACTCAGGCCCAGCCCAGGACGTCAAGAAAAGCAGGCCACTTAGGGCTGCCTTTTTATGGGTCTGCAGCTGAAGCAAAAGCTGGAGACTGCTTCTTTTGTATGGTTTATAAAATGTTAAATAAATGTGAATTTAATGTCCGATCCGTGAAAATTCGACAAATTTTTGCCTTGTTGGAGGGATTAAGAATAAAAAGCAAATGTTTCCGTAAGCGTCTAACTGGGTCTTGGCCATATTTATTTTCTAATTGGAAAAAATTATTTCAAACTGACAGAAATATTTATATTTTAACCCAACAGGTGCCCGGCGTGCGTTGCTACGCCCCTTTAGAATTTTAACGAGGAAGTGAAGCTTACTTGACAATTGCCATCTATCAAATCTTCATCTAGCAAAATTTGCGGATTTTTGTCATTTCGATCTTCACCATCCGTCTATTTATCCGTTTTCATGACAATCTAAACTTTAAATCTAAATCATTATAAAAATTTTGAAAATTCGTGATTTTTGGTCCGTTCGGACTATACACCTCCTTTACCCTGCTATATGTCAATCAGAACTCATATACAAATTTTTGCAAAATTTTTAGCTCTGACCCTTAAATAAGGGTGCCCGGGCAAGCGTCAAACTATTCCCCAAAATTTCATCGAAATCGGAAACTTTACAAAAATCGCTGTTTATTTTTATACCCTTGGAGAGGGTATATTAAAATTGTCCAGATGTTTGTAATGCATAGAAGGAAGCATCTCCGACCACATAAAGTATATACATTAAGAGGGGCAGATTTTTTTCGCACAAAGCGTATAGCAAAATCGAAATCTACGGTCAATTTAAAAAAAAAAATTTCACCAAGAAACCATGGGTCTACAATGAATTCCTAGTCCGCGCAAATCGAGTTAGAAAACAAGTTAGAAAGTCGGTGAAGTTCGACTATAACATACTCTGTATCCCCCAAAGTTTGTATTTATCTGATCAATTTTAGATAGAAGCCACACAAGGTGATAAAGAAGCTATAAAGTGTGTCAAGTGCTGTCCATCACCGTTGAACCGGAGTTACCCAGAAAAAAAATTTGTTTTGCTTATAACTCCACTATCGTTCGTACGATCTTAGTTATTCCTTTGGCGAAGCGATAAATAATCTTGATTACAAAATATCTCTAGAAGGTACAAACCATATATCTGCCAATCTGTGGGAGATATGAGGTTTTTTCTAAATCGCGGGGGCGGGAGGAGGCGTGGCAACCTGTGACATTGAAATTTATCTGCCTGCAAGTACAAGAAGTATTTGTCCCATACATGTCAAACCTCTATCTCTTGACAGCCAGACGGACATGGGTATATCTGGTACTCCATTTTTTTAGCTTACGAAGTTTTACTCAGAATGATGAAATCGCGTTTGTCCCTATTAAAGTGCATCACAAAAATATGTCATTTTTGAAAAGCTCGTACTTGTCTTTTGATTTAATTTTATTGTTTCAGTCAAATAGTTGTATATTCGCGTTAAATATTCGCGAATCAGACAGGAAACGGGTGCTATGGCCACACAAATAAAGCAACTGGGAGACGAAAACGAGCAGTTGAGACAGGAAGTCTCTACCCTGCGAACGGACATAGAGTCAGACAAGAAAATTATAAACAACTTGCTTGAGCAGCAGAAAAAGAAAAACATTGTAATTAGGGGAATGAACTCGGGTGAAGATTATAGGCGAGCTGTAAGAAACCTCATAGATGAAAAACTAAAACTCAAACATGTTAAAATCAGTGGAGTTCGAAAACTTTATGAGCGAGGCGAATAAAAGGGGCGTGTTAACGGAATGCGAGACACAAGAAACCGCAGAACAAATCTTGAAAAACGCCTCAAAGCTGCGCGGTACTCGTATTTATATTGAAGAAGACCTGACTGTAGTCAGACAAGAAAATAAAGCGGCCGTTCTTGAACTAAGGAATTATCTTAAGTCCATCGATACTACCAGGAAAATCATTGTGCAAAACGACAATATAAACGTTGGTGTGATCTGGATGGCTTTCAACTTTAATAGAGTCCTAATGTGTCAAGGAAAGCCAGCAGAAGCCAAACTAAAGGAGCTGTACGGCGAAAAAATTAATGATTCCTACACGTCCTTTGAAGAATTGAAGGAAAAACGACATCATAAAACTAAGAACATATAGAAATAGAAATTTAGAATATAAGCACCAAAAAAATATTTCTCAATTTAATCTAGCTATAATCGATCCTCCGCAACAACGTATCACTTTCCCATCAGCTGATAACTCTCCTAAAATAGAGCAGGCCTTAAAAACAAGCTCATCTTTAGCGAGTTCGTAAATTACATATCGTCCTTTTAAATGTTTGCATTGTCAAAACTTAAGAACCATGTACTTAAATGGAGAGCCGCAAGTAGAAATCACACAAAAGGAAGGGCAAGTGGTGGTATGCTCTATGGAATAGACAAGAATTTGGTGGAAAATAATACTGTCCGATTTATTGAAATTGAAGAAATCACGCTTTTTAAGATCAGCGCACGCTCAACGGACTACTATGTTCTCTCCGTTTACATTAACTGCAATAAATGGGATGTAGATATATCCAAATTGTATGACGTTCTAATTAATCCGGAATGCAAGGATAACCTGATGATTATTGGTGACTGTAATGCAAGGATCGGTGAAACGCAAATATGTGGATTTGACCCTCAGTTGGTGCCAATCAAGTTATTGAAAAGAAGGGAAACGAGAGATAAAGTCCTAGACTCAAAAGTGAATTTGGAATTAAGGTCCAAAAATAACTCGAAACCTTTGCATGAAAATGTCTAAAAGCCTTTTAATTACTTCAAACTAACAACAATTCCGATTAAAATCTTTGGGAAATTTCATTGAAGCTTGAACTAATGGGGGTTGAATTATGTTGTTTTTTACTTGAGGTCTATACTCAGATGAGATAAATTTTTAGTTTGGCACGATATTTCACATGAATAGAAACAGTTTTGTACAGCTTTGAAATCTGAATACGTTTGAAAAGGCATTTTATTTGTATGAAGCACTGTGCCGAACTAAAAATTGATCTCATCTGAGTATAGGCCTTTAATTTATCAGTATTTCCCAATTGCTCTACTTTTTCATTGTAACAACATAGCGCTTACCAATTTTCCCTTGCGGCTGTCAAAACACGCACTATCTGTCTGTTTCTATGACTGCATATTATGTAGTCCACTAATCCTCTGATCTCTTTGTAAATTTGCAACATGGTTTCATATGTTTATGTCGCAAATAATTACTCTAGCTCTCCCACAAATTAGCCAGCAAAGGTGAATCCGGAATTGCGCTGAATGCATCGGGTCATAATCATATATTGTGAGAGTAATTATTCAGTCCATCCTGTAACATTAAATCAACATGCCATCTGACATATGCACGTATGTCCCTCTCACACACACATACATACGTAATGGCAGCTAATTGCAAAATGCCTTTCATTTTGTCTGTCCCACTGCCCCACGTACCTCCTGCTCTCTGGCGCGTGCCAACAAACTGTTGATTACCAGCAACAGACAAGGAGAACAGTTGTATTATTCAGACGCAGGGAGGCAGGCTAGCCTGGGCCTGGATGGCAGCAAACAAATATCAAATGCAAGACCAATTATTATTTTTTGTTCAGCTAAAAACGATTTCTATTCGAAAGTGTGTACAATGCGTAGCTGTCCCCTGGAAAAGGCAGTGGATCCCAGTCAGCCATAGCCAGTTCAGCACCAGGACAAGCACAGATGCAACGTGTATGAAGCCGAAGCCCCGCTTTGTATGCTGTGGAAAATCTCTTTATTATATTACGTGCGGCGCTTTTGTTGTCAAATGGAGGAACTGAGTCCCCAGGCAGCATGCACACTGACCCCATCCATCCCCCTTAACACAATATTTCAGGCTAAGCGCCATGTGTTGCTAGAGCACTTTTATGCTTCCCCTTTTGAAGCTGCTTCGTTCCAGAACGCGTTTTTATTCTGTTTTGGCTTCTGGTGGGTGAAAGAAAAGCTTTTGGAGTGGATAAACGATTACGCTGTTGCCATTTCCACATTTGGCAAAAGCTTCACGTTTCCGGTTACCTTTCCGCTGTGACGTGCTAGCATAATATGCAGTTTACGCGCCTTAATTTACAAAAGCGTGGTGGGGGTCACACGCAACGAAATGTTTACAAGGAATGTCGTAAAAAGAACGAACTACGTGTACTATAAAAACGACGATTTCGTGGCGTAAGTGTAATTTTTGCGAGTGTAGAGGAAAGCTTTTGTAACGTTCACCAAACCAAAAGCCATATAAAAGCACATCTGTTAGTTTCTCTTAAAATGTGCTCTTACAAAGTAAAAGCTCTTAAATAATTAACTTGCAGAAAATCACAAAATAAAATAATAATTAAGAGCACTAAAGTCGGGTGCACAGACTATAAAATACCGTGTTTTTTTGATTTTGTGAAATTCCATTTATTTGAATATACATACAGGGCTTGTCCAGAAAGTAATAGGACTGATTTTCTTCCGCAGCGACTGTACTTTGAAGAGTGCGCGCACCGACTGGATTTGGTAGAGGGCGCTCCCAGCTAACGAACGAGCAGTTGTCCCCGAGCACCTGGAGAGTCAGGAAAGGCATTTTCGCGCGACGTGTTTTGTGGGTGGGGCAAGCCGGCAAGAGGTACGTTTTTTGTGAAATTCGTTAAATCTGACGAGACTTTGATATCATCAACAGGCTTACCCAGATGTTGCTTCAGCAAGAAGTGAGTGTTTCGGTGGCACCAGGTCTCTTTGGAGGGCCGGGAAGAGGTTGTCGATAAAGAACGTGCTGGAAGACCTTCGACTTCGACAAACACCGACAATGTGACTCGTGTACGAAAAGTTTTGAACTCAGATTGTCGACTAAGTATTCGTTTAATTGCCCAGATGTTAAATTTACCAAAATCTGTGGTTCATGACATTGTGACGGAGCATTTAAACATGCGCTAGGTGTGCGCAAAGATGGTCCCAAAAGTGAATTTGAAAAGTGACTTCCCGTGAACAGCTACCTGACCAAGCCCGGCATCCCAACGCTTCCGCAGCCGCCCTACAGCCCAGATGTGGCCCCCCCGGACTTTTTTTTGTTTCCTCGCCTGAAAAGGCCGATGAAAGGCAAGCATTTTGAGACGACAGAGGGGATCCAAGCAGCATGCACCGCGGCTCTCAAAGCTATTCCGAAGAATGCCTTCCGTGACACCTTTAATGCTTGGAAATCGGGCTGGCAGCGCTGCATCGACGCAGAAGGAGCCTATTTTAAAAGTTTTTAAAGAATTGTAACGATTGGCTCAATAAATTTTTTTAAATCTACTCAGACACAAGGTTCACCGGAATACAGAAATTGAAAGTGGTTACAAGCACTATATTTATTCCTGTTTTTAAAGGGAGACAATCAAATTAAACTAATGTAAGCTTATTTTACATTTACTTATAACCAGGGCATAATCCCGAAACGAATTTCGGTTCCGATACCGGTACGTCCCGAAATGAATGTTTCGGTTAAAGGTTTCATTTCGGTTTTCACGTAATTTCGGTTTTCAGTTTCGATACGGTACCCGCATTTTTATTTCGTACGTACCGGTACGTACCGATATAAGTAATAGTTATTTTTAATACTGAAAATAACTAAATTCTGAGATAAATCTAAATCACAACACAAAATGAAATGGTTTCACATTTAAAGTAAAGTTATATATCCTTCATATTTCGGATTTTTTACGTAGTTAACACGTAAGATCTAATGATTACATTATATGCTCATAAATATTTTATTATGTATTATTAGTTTTCAAATTTAACTTCGAATTTTATACGTCCACTATATAGCATTCTTGTGATTTGCTCACAGTTACATAATTGCATTAAATGTGGCAGAAAGAACGACTTTTGAAATCGCACACAATTCTGGAAACTTTGCAGAGGATTATTACCAAGAATCAAAATCAATATGCCTTAACTTAGTCGGCACATTCAAATGAACCACAATTTGAACTGCAGTTCATTAAACAGTGAACGAAAGTGAAAGCATTGTTTTCAAAAAGGGATTTCTCTCGCTTTTCTATTTCCTGGAAAAAGTAAAACGATTTCGCAATATAGAACGAATTTTTTGATATTTTTTCGCGAACTGAGTCCCACACTTTCCGGTTCAGAAGAAAGTTCTTATCTGCAGCCGTTTAGTTTGTCTGAGTACTAAGCTTTAACAACAAAATACTTTAAAATACGGAGGCCAAAGATAATGTCCATCTCTTCGTTCTAAATATATATAAAAGAGTTTTTTCTTACTGATTGGCAAACTACGCAGAGCCCTAACGGTGAGAGATAGAAGGCGCTAAGTTGGGCCGGAGTTTGTATTAGTGG
The DNA here is from genome assembly GCA_018904235.1 of Lordiphosa stackelbergi. Lineage (NCBI taxonomy): Eukaryota > Metazoa > Arthropoda > Insecta > Diptera > Drosophilidae > Lordiphosa > Lordiphosa stackelbergi. Next base: position 120,605 of record JAEIFU010000256.1, on the reverse strand, counting down.
TGAAAGTGCTAAGACGGGATTTTGAAAAATTCCGCCCGGAAAAGTCGGCGAAGAGTCGGAAAAATTTGTAGGGAAAAATTTTTATTTTTATCCGATTGACTTGAAAATCGGTTTGTAAGGATAGAATACGAAATAATTCGACACGTGTTCTCCCGAATTTGGAAAATCCGCCAACGAGGAAAAGGATAGTAAGCGAAATAAATTTAGATATGATTTTCCGATGTTAAAAAATTTGACCCAACTCTGCAAGAAAATAACTATTTTTCACCCGATTGACTTGAAACTCGATTTTTAAGGACAGAAAAAAAATAATAAAAGTGATTTTTCAATGTCGGAAAATCTGCCCCAATGTGTGAAAAGCCCGAAAAATTCTGCATGAAAAAACTATTTCTAATCCGATTGGCTCGTTACTCGGTTTGTAGATTAGAAACGAAATAATTTAAAATGTGATTTTCCAATGTCTTAAAATCTACCCCCGGGCGTAAAAATGCCTATAAACTCTAGATGCAAAACACTATTTTTCAACCGATTGACTTGAAACTTAGTATGTAGTGATGAAATTCGAATTCATATGTGATTTCATTTTTCGATGTTAGAAATACCACCGGGATGCCCACTGAAGTGGATGGGATGTAAGTGCCATGTGAGGGGATGTGGGTGGGATATGGGTGAGAAGTGGGTGGGATTTGGGCGGGATGGGGGTTGCATGTGGATGGGAAAGGGGTGGGAAGTGGATGGGATGTAAGTGGGATGTGGATGGGATGTCGGTGGGAATCATCTACCTCAGCGGTGGTGCGGAAATGAGGATATATTTGATTGTTAATAATTTTTAAAAATATTTTAACCAACATATATTAAATGTTATTATTATTGACAAATTAATTTAAAACAAGCGTAACGGCAATGGGAACACTCTCTTCTTTTAATTTTTTTTCTAATTTTTGTGTGAAACATCTTTAATTTCGGTACGGAAGATTTTAGTGGGAGTAAAATTTGATTTCAGCGTCACGAGACGCTGACGGCAAAAATATATTTTGTGTAATTGATTTATCGGACCGTCGCAGGGGGAGAGGACTGAAAATGGGCGGAAAAAGGACGGAAACTGGGGGAAAAGTGGAGATACCAAAAAGGTGGCTTGACTCTGACTAAACAGTGACTTGACAGTGACTACACAGTGACTTAACAGTGACTTGACAGTGACTTAACAATGACTTAAAAGTGTGTTAATAGTGACTAAACAGTGACTTGACAGTGACTTAACAGTGACTTAATAGTGACTAAACAGTGACTTGACAGTGGCTAAACGGTGACTTAATAGTGACTTAATAGTGACTTATCAGTGCCTTGAAAGTGACTTAATAGTGACTTATTAGTGACTGAACAGTAATTTGACATTTAATCAACAGTGGCTAAGCAATGACTTGACATTGACTAAGCAGTGACTTGATAGTGACTAAACAGCGATTTGATAGTGACTTAACAGTGACTTGACAGTGACTGAACTGTGACTTGACAGTGACGAAAAAGTGACATGACAGTGACTTCAGAGTGACTTGGCAGTTTCTTAACAGTGACTAAACAGTCCTTAAACAGCCCTTAAACAGCCTTTAAACAGCTTTTAAATTTAGCATCATGTTTCACATCAAAGAATCGTGAGTGTTCACGACACTCACACCTTTTTTTTTATTTTAAACACAAATCGAAGAAGTGACGCTTACTAGTCAATTTGCCATCAATTCAATCTTCATGATAATCATTTTATTCATAAAAAAATTTTTAACACTTCGCCATTGCGTATTTGTCCATCTACATTGCCATCCATCAAATCTTCTTGGGTCATAAGATAAATTGGCTAATTGCGAAATATTTTGGAGAGTTCAATCAACGCCTTTAATTTACCAACGCCTGCGCTTTCTTTAATATTAAAATGAGAATTTCTTAAATTTTGCAGTTTTTGGTCTACACCTCTTATAGATGCGACTTCAATTGGCATTTATCCAATCTTCATAATAATCTTAGGTCCTGTAAAAATTTTGCAAATTTCTCGATTTTTCTTACGATTTGATCAACACCTTCTATTTATCAACTCCTGCGTTGTGATTTCATCTCTATCGCTTTAATAAATATTTTTAAAATAATTTTGCAAATTTCGCCTCTAGTTAAATTAGACTAATACTTTATTTAAGCTTGAAGTTACTACTTTTAAGTTTGTTTTATACCAATTAAAGAATTCTTACATTTAGACATACATACTTTGAATGGGACTATAGTTCGGGCCTTCCCGTTCTAAGACAACGTCTCTCACCCTCTACATAACGGTTCTATTTCTTTCCTCTGTGTCTAAGTGAGTGCTTATGGAGGGAGCGGTTCAGGCTAGTAGTTTTTCGACCGATCGTTCCTATGGCAGCCATATGCTATAGTAATCCGATCCGGCATGTTCTAACAAATGCGCAGCGTATTTGTACCAAAAGTTTGCTTAATACAGCTAATACTGCTCGTCATGCTGATTAATAATACATATATATAATTTATGTGCTCGGAGATGCTTCCTTCTATGCGTTACAAACATAAGGACAATTTTAATAAACTAGAAGGGTATACAAAATATGGAACTATGTAATAAAAGATAAATTGAACACTTGATTTTTTAAGTGTTTATGTAGAAATAAAATGCACCTTATTTAATTAGTACATAACTAAATTTATAGTAGATGCATTTTAATCGTGCGTGATCATTCGTGACGCCTTCTGAAATCGTGCGTGAGTGCGTTAGTCGTGCGTACAGAGATTTTTATTTCTTGACTTGACGCTCACGCGCACACCTCTAGTATGTAACATTGAAGACTGATGAATTTGTGAACTAAAGAGACAAAAAATGTTAAGTTTTGAACACTTTTGGAAAAGAGGTTTATGCCTAATAAAAATCAAAAAATCAAGTCTAATATATATTTATTCTCTTCGGCAACCCTGAAAGCGTTTACTCTTAAAAAAGCTCACGTCTCTCTTCATTACAACTTCAAAGCTTCAAACACCTGTGAGAAAGCTCTTGTAGCGGCTTTTTATTGCGGCTGATATAAACAACTTAGAATAACTAAAATGCCTTAACCCAAATCGGAAAAAAATATAAATAAATAAACAGAAGAAAATCCAAAATACAATTATGAAAACGCGTCAAGAGCACATCACAATGCCAAAAGGCGTGCGAGCCCAGCATCACGACGCTCTCTTCCCGGTGGCTCTGCTGGGAGCGTTCACTGAGACTGAGCCAGCGAAACTTGTTTGCTTTTCCTATTTCCGAGTTGATTTCGAGTTCAGCTGACACGATGCTTGGGTTCTGCTCGGGGTTTTTTGCGGATTTGCTTTTGCTGCTTGTTTCAGTCGCGTCGTGAACAACACAAAGTGCAAACGTGCGAAATATTTTCGCTGAACTTCACGCCAAAATCGCCGCAACGTGGATGTGGAAAGCGACGCGAAAGACGATGCTGCCACGGGCAACTTGTCAGTAGCACAAAAAATACGTAAAAAGAAAATATTGAAATTTGTAAAGAAAAGCGTCAAGCGAAATGGGGCACGACTGAAGGTGTGTCAGTGTATTTGTGTGTGAGTGTGTGTGTGTGCATATTAATTATTCAAATTAATTGCAAAGAATTGTGCACAAGTCTATATATAAGTGCTGGTAAATTGAAGGAAAAATTGAAGTTGTTTTTCAAATTAAAACTGCTTTTATAATAATGTCGTTCATGATAATGTAGTCCCAAGATCTTGGCTGAGACTGAAACGAATTAAAAAGTTCAAGAGTCCTACTTGAAATCGAAAGCTAAGTTTTTTTGGTATGTTGGATTTAATATATGAGCATTCTTCGATCTGGTTGTCTCCGCTCCAGTATTCAATCTAATGGAAATGTTTGTCTGCGCCAGCGCCTGCTAATATTTAAGTTCTCTTTTGGCCCTGAGTGCACCCATCCCTTGACTTCAGTTAGTAAAACAAACAAATAAACAAAAACACGTTCAAGTTATTCCTTGGCCTTGGTACTTATGGCCTGGTGCCTGTGCGTCAGCCTGTCGTATACTTGATATGTGTTCATGGTCTCATCCCTAAATGGATGAGTCTCCTTAGCTGGCTGACAATGGCTTCTGTCTCTAGTTCTTGGTCTTGACTCCACCCACGTTGGAATTTGAACTTGCCGGAGTCGATACTGGGGCAGCCACAGCATCTCCCATTATCACCTAGCTAATTATCTATCGATGATGATGCCATTGCCATGCCAGTTGCTCTGTCGCCTTATCAGCCAAAGCGCGCCACTTATTCCGTCTTTTATTTGCATATTATTTGCTGGTTGTTTAGTAAGAAATGAAAATGAAATAATATTTGGAATTGTTAATGCCAGCATTCGCTTGATAGTAAAAAATAAATGAAATTGAAAATAAACTTGATGTGCCTGAAAGTGTACAAAGTAAATGTCCGATACATGTCGAAACTGTATCTATTACCATATCTGAGATCTCTTCGTTCATACGGACGGACAGAAGGACCTGGCTTTATCGACTCGGCTGTTGATGCTGATCAAGAATAAATATTCTTTATGGGTCGGAAATGATTCCTTCTCTCTGTTGCATACTTTTACACAATATAAAATATTTTGTGTACCCTTGTTACAGAGTGTAAACAAGAAATCCCAGATAGCTTCGTCTGTGCCGAAGTTTTTATACCCTTGCAAATGTTCTGAAATCTCAGTACTGATTTTCTTCCGCCGCGACTGTACTTCGGAGCGTGCGCGCACCGACTGGATTCGGTAAAGGGCGTTCCTAGCTAACGAACGAGCGGCTGGTCAGTTGTCTCCGAGCACCTGGAGAGTCAGGAAAGGCATTTTCGCTCTGCGTGTTCTTGTGAGTGGTGCAAGCCAGCGAGAGGTACGCGATTAAATTCTGTGTGAAACTCGGTAAATCTGCGACAGAGACGTTTGATATGATCAAGCAGGCTTACCCAGATGTTGCTTTAGCAAGAAGTTATGTTTTTCGGTGGCACCATGCCTTTTTGGAAGGCCGAGAAGACGTCGCCGATGAAGAACGTGCTGGAAGACCTTCTAATTTTCGCGATTTGGAAACCAAAAAAAATGTTTAAAATTTTTAGGAGCAAATAACTTGAAAGTTTGGGTTCAGAAGTAAATTTACAGATTTTTTAAATATTTTTATTTCCAATGGCTTTGGAAAGCAAGCAATTGAAAATAATTAAATTATTTAATAGCTAAATTTTCAAATCAATTTTTCCCGCAAATTAAGAATTTTTCGGAAAAATGCTGAAAATACGTATATACTATTTTACAACAAAGAATTCGAAAAAATTATTTCAAGCAGAAAAAAACTCGAGTGGGCGATTTTTCCTTGAAATATATAGTTTATAGCGTCGGAAATTAATATTTCTGTGACTTGCAAACTTCTGGACAAAATTATACTTTGCAAGGGTATAAAAAAGAACTGTTCTGAGGCGGATTGAACCCACACCTTCCTCACAGCAGGCTCACACACCAACCTCTGCTAACACCAGGCCATTCCACAGAACTCTCTCATCTGAATGCCGTCAGATTAAAGTGACGAAAGAATCTATTTGATATATTAACTGCCTGAAACTGCAGGCGTGCTGTTTTTAAAATTTGTTATTTTGAATTCTAGTTGATATTAAAGGAGTAACTGGTATAAAAACAACCTTATCAAAGAACATCGGGTGCCCTCACTGCAGTTGCTGCGCCGTCCGTTTGTAAGCGCTGGCGCCGCACAGTATAAGATTTTGCCAATCTAATGATTTTTTTAATGTTAGAAAATTATCCAGCTGTTAAAAAGAAATAAAAATCTGAGTGAAAATGTCATTAACAGCAATAAAATAGTCATTAAACAGCCACATTGCAACGCTTGAAAAATTCCATTTTATAACTCGCGTCGGACACCAAATTAAAGTAATTAAAACTTAGTCGTGGGTGTCTTGTTTTCAAGAAGAACTACTATTTTCATATTCTTGAATAGTTGAACTGCAAAGCTCTCAATTCCGGGTTTTAATACCTTTGTTGGAACATTTTACTTAAAATTTTTTTAGTAGTAATAGTTAATTTTTATACCCTGTTCCCATTAAAAATGGGAAAAAGGGGATTATGAAGTTGTGCAAATGTATGTAACAGCCAGAAGGAAGCACCTCCGACCCCATAAAGTATATATATTCTTGATCAGCATCAACAGCCGAGTCGATTTAGACATGTCCGTCTGTCCGTCTGTCTGTCTGTATGAACGCGTCGATCTCAGAGACTGTAACAGATAGAGCCACAATTTTTGGCATGTATGTAGGTGTATACTGTACCCACATCGAGTTTGTTTTAGATTTGGAAAATTCCTCCTCCTCCTTCTTCTAACCGCGAAAAACTGTCAGAGCTACAATTTTTAAGCTTGAACCTAGTGACTTAATATATATTCAGTAAGGCCCAATATCTCTCTATTCTGTATACCACTATAAGATCCGAGCAAAAACACCGAAGATATGCAAGTGCGCCTCCCCATTTATTCAAATATATTTTAAAATAAAAGGAGTTCAAAGCTATAGGAACCACATTACTTGGAACAGGGTATTTTGCTGTCGGGGCACTCGACCGCAACACTCTTACTTGTTTACTATTAATTTTTTATATAAACACCTAAGAACTAAGTAAATTGGAAAAAATCTTGTTTCTTTTATGGACTTTAACTTGTAAGTGTTGTCGAGTTCAGTGATGCCTCATGGAGAACAAGCGGATGGATTCCCAGAACTTATTTACAAAATCCCGTCTGCATGCTTCCGCATTTTTAAGTTTTTTATTTTATTGCAAAACCAATTTTCGAACAAAATCACTACTCCGACAGTTTTAAAGTTATCCTTACCAAACTTTGCACGAAGTCTTGAAATACATAAAGGCTATATATTTGTCTTAACCGGCATGATCGGATAACTATAGCATATAGCTGCCACAGGAACGGTCTGTCGGAAAACTAGTTTTTGTTAGAAAAACTTTTTGTTTTAAAAGGTAGCGTCTCCTAACTTAGTATTTATTAAAATGATATGCTCTCACATAATTCTACAATGTTTAATCAAAATCTCTATAATCATACTTAGGAACTTACGGGACAAAAACTAGTTTTGGTAATAAAAAGTTTGTTGTTTTTAGTGATGGCGTCACCAAACTTGGCAATCATTAATTTTATATGCTTTCACACAATTCTACAAAGTTTCATCAAAATCGGGTGACTCTATCGTAGAGCTCCCATATAAAAATCGTGTTCTGGCTTTTACTCAAAAATGCGATATTGATTGGGATGGGGGAGTAGTTTTTGTCCGATGTTGTTTTTCTAAAAACGTACTTCCATATGTCCAAAAAAGCTTCCGTTTCAAATTTTACTTGTTTTTTGCCCTTGTTGCGCCGTCTGCCTATGCGCGATGGCGCTTGTATGCTAGTGCGACTGAAAGGCGTTAGAGTTGCCGAAAAATAACTCTCGAAGTAATGGACGCAATGCGAGCACTGAGAGGGCAGAAAAGTGTGCTTCTGTTGATGTAATTCAACCATCTGCCGTTATAGTTTCCAAGTTTCAGAGAGTTTTATAGAAGAAGAGGGAATTTTAACTTGCAAAATAACATTAATTTTATCAAACTTAAAACCCATATCGGACAGCGGGCTAAGAGTGAAATTTGCTTATCAACCATACAACCAACCACAGGTAGTTCTTCGTTCTTCTCTCAGCCTTGACAATGACAACTAAAGAAAACCGGCGCAAAGTGGGCGCCAAATGGGCGCATTGTGGAGGGGGCTTCGACAACAAAGAGAAAGAGTGCAAAATTGAAGCGCCAATGGCAACAACAACAATGTCTGTTGATGCTAGGGTAATTGGCAAAGTGGGGGTAGCTGCGGCCGTTACAACAATCAAACAAAGGAAACAAACAAACAGGCCAACAACGAGCGGGCGAACGAACAGGCCAAGCCAAAGTAGTCGCGGCTTGGCCAGCTAGGAAAAAAAGGGGAGAATGCCGGGTCGAGTGCTTTGGTTCATGGCACCAACACTCGTGCACATGGCAGTGGCTGGGTGTTTCTCGTTGTCTCAGTTTTCACGTAACGTATATATAAATATGTGTGTGCATGTGTAGTGAAACGGGTTTTGAGTTTGCTTTTGCTGCCCTGGCAGTGGCACTGGCGTTGGCATCGTCAACGGCTTTGGCAGGCAGTTGGCCAAGTCAGTTGCTATTTTGCCTTAACGAACTGAGAACGTGCTGCGGCGATGATGGCAGTGACATCAAATTGCAGCTCATAGTAGATTAGACAACAACAATTGAACGGCATCGCCACAATGCCCAAGTGCCCTCCATTGGATGCAGGATTCTGAAAGAGCGTTCCAAAGTGCGTATTCGTGTATTAATCTGGCGAAAAAAGACTCACAGAGTGTAGCCAGCGGCAGCTGTTGCTCATAGTTATGTAAATGTCAAAAGTATCTCATGGATACCAAATCTGTGTGCTGTGTGCGTGCGTCAGCCTTGACTTAGGCTCTGTGCTGCGTCACTTGGTGCTCCAATTACTGTCCGCCACTTCAAGTCTTCAACAGCCTCCACTTCAGCTGCCAGCCTCCTCGATTCGTCAATTGTAAATCCAAACACATTACGCTCCCAGCCCTGTGGAAGCAACAACTGTGCACCGCCTTAGACTGATACACCTACTTACATTTTTTTAGAAAGTTGCTTGTCTGCCGCTCGCCAGTCTCTTACTTGGCCTGGCTTTCATTTTGTTTTGTTTGTTGTTTTGTTAAGCGGCTGTGTCTCCCTTGGCATTCTTTTCATGTCCGACGCATATTTTTTGGCTTGGTTTTTAATTATGTTTAATGTCTGGCATTTTTCACGCATTCTTGCTTAAATAGGCCACGGCGTCTTTAAGGGCACTTGGGAAAAGCGAGTTTGAAAAAGCAATTCAGTTTGTGCGCAACGATCAATCTAATCTCCATCTCTCCTCAACGTGGAAAGCAATTAACAACCAGTTCTCAAAATTTTACTACTAAAATATATAAAAATAGGTATTTCCATGTCTAAGTGAACGGTTCTCGTAATGAAATTAACTGATGAATTGATGAGCGCATAATTTATATTCCCATTGTGTGAGCTTCACGCTCCATGACCTAACTTACTAAGCAGTCGAACACTTTGTACCCAGAAACAAAACCTACAGATGTTTTGCGAGCTGGGAAGTTGGCATGCCTAATTATAGGAATCTTTAATTTTCGCAACGTATTGAGAATGTGTTTGATGAAATACGACTTTATAAAAGGTTTCCCAAAAACCCTTTACGCACCTTATTAAAAGCTAAAGCGAATTCTTGGCAAAATACACCACCCAAAGAACTTCAATGAATATATGTCGAAGAGGCGGCCAAACGGAGTGGACAAAAAAGTGTGCTTGTGTTGATGAACAAGAGAGCTCTCTCCAGATAACAGAAGTTTTACTTGCAATGCAGTGTTCACCGATTCACGCAACCACAACTTCGGCTCGCGTTTGCATAAAAACACGACTGACTTCGGCTCATATGAGCTGTGCATGGCCGCCTCTGATATATGTGAGCGATCGAGAAAGAGAGAACACAGCTAAATAAAATCTTTACCTTTGCAAGAAATTAAAGATGGAGGATCATTGATTACGTTGGTTTTCGGAAATTTCAACCTTTCACCTTATCAACGAGCAATTTTGGAGATAATGTCATTCGCCAGTCCGGCCTTCGTGCAAAGGACATTCAACAAGACAATGCGGCCGGTGGCGCAGCGCGCTAAAATGCCATGCCGTGTGTTCTGTCCCCGAGGTACTGAGTTCAAGGCTCAGTAGGGGCGGCATTAATAATTAACATTTTTATATATTTTTCAGAAAGAAGAAAATGTTAATAACTAAAATTAACGCAACACCCCCTCACCTAGAAAAAAATGTTGGATATAATTTATTTTTGTCTTTTCCTTCTCATAATTAAAAATTAGACAGTTTCATCCTAAAGTCGAGTTTTAATAAACTCTATACAAGATTGATGGATTAAGATTTAGATTGAGAATATAATCGTAGGTTAAGATTATTTCGTCCCTGTCGAAAGTAATTGGGCGGTTCACCAGCTACACAACACTAACAAAATCACATCAAAAAAAAGTGTAGCGCGGGCGGAGGTGAATTTGACAACAAACAGCTTAATATAATTAAGAACTGACTACTAAAATAGGACCGTCGTCACTGCTGATTTCCTTAAGACTTGTTAGTCATTAAAGTGTTGTAAGCCCGGCCCCGGCGAGAATGTGCACATAAATAGAATACCGATGGCCAAATCCACAAAGTGGCAAGGGCTGGCATAGGTGGGTAATAAGGACATCGTCCTGTCCCGTCCCGAACCCGACCACAAAATTTACAATATCGTCCGCGTCTCGGGTCCCGCTGGAATCCCGTCGCGAGCCCATCTCAGCTATGAGTTCTTAACGATGCACGGGACATCATAAAATAACCCATAAATTTGTTCATTCTATATTTTTGTACTGTCCCAACTACTTAGAGCTGGGCAATGGCAAAAAAGATGAAGTAATGTCGCAGTGAGCGACTCCGAGCCCGCTGTATGCCTGCTAATAAGGCAGTGACCCGTTGGCCCAGACCAGAAGTAGTTTTCCCTTCGGGTTAAACGAGGACCACGTGACCCTAGCTCCAGCGCGGGTTTCATCCTGTGATTTCTTGCATGAGGATATGGGCATCCCTAACCAGCTCTTCTCCGGGAGGAGCTGAATGGTATTGCATTGACAAACTGTGATGAGGTGTCCATGTACCCAGATGAGGTGGTTACTACGCGTCGCAGGGCTTTTCCTTGGAGTGGCGGCTCAAGATTCCCTCCTCCGCGCAACAACCATTAGAGCCTCAGATCCTCACGATTCCGTGAGCTACTGGCGAACCACGTCCCAGCCATTTCATTTATTAAAAACAAAGAGGTTTTCACACTCATTTGCATTGCCTTTTCTAAAGCTTGTTTGTTTACTCGAAGCTGTGTGCTTCGATAAAAACATAAACGCAATTCTAAACTATTTCTTTGTTAGATTCAATCTAACACAATCACGAAAAATAGCAAACAGATTCGCATAAGCCGTTCACAGACAATCTAACAAAAAGCGTTTGAAAGCTGGGACTAATTTATCGAGTAATATTGTAAGTAGCTGCTTGCGTTTTAAAAATCGGGAAAATTATTCTGGATAAGGGTTCACATGCTAGCTAGAACCTTTTTGAATGGGTTTTCCCATTTTATGGAAATTGTTTAAATGGCGTACCTGTGATTGATTTGCTGTGCTTGACAATTATCAATTCACACTGAGTATATAGACACACAGAAATGTATTTTTGCCTTATTTTTGGAAATAATGTTTTCATTGCCGGTATGACGGTAAACACACCTGAGTTCTCTGCTGAGTTTTCGTTAGACCTGACTCAGCTAAGCTAGCAACTAAGCTTAGCATTTGGGTTGAGCTCACACTATTGACCTCATGAGTCATGAGAGTCTAACAGGCCTGCTTATGATTTTGCTTTAAATGTGAATGAGTACACTCTGAGAAAAAAACCAAGATCTTTGTACTTGAATCAAGCACGAACGGTGTCAATAGTACGGCAGAAATACTTGATTCAAGTACTTAATAACTGTGAGTACGAAACGTTCTTGATTTAAGATAGTTTGATCTCATTTAAATAATTTTAACAGTCGTTTTTATACTCTGTTCCGAAGGTACTTAGAGTATATTAAGTTTGTGCGAAAGTAAATAAAAGGGAGAAGGAATCATTTCCGACCCTATAAAGTATATATATTCTTGATCAGCATCAACAGCCGAGTCGATGTAGCCATGTCCGTCTGTCCGTCCGTCTGTCCGCCCGTCTCTCTGTCTGTCCGTCCGTCCGTCCGTATGAACAAACAGATCTCAGAGATGGTAAGAGATAGAGGTTTGGCATGTATGGGACAAATGCTTCTTATACTTGCAAGCAGATCAAGTTTATTTTCGATTTTTGCCACGCCCCCTCCCGCCCCCGCAATTTGGAAAAAGGTCATATCTCACAGTTTTGTAGATAGATGATTTGTACCTTCTAGAGATAGTTAGCCATTAGCAATATGTATCAATTTGCCGAAGAAATGATAAAGATCGAATGAGCGGTTCTCAAGTTGTAAGCAAAAAGGTGAATCACCCCCGCCACCCCCTCCCACCCGTTCAAAACCAACGCCGCACAATGTTAGAGAAAGAGAGAGAGGGAGCCCGAGAAAGACAGAGAGAGAGAGAGAAAGAAACTTAGAAACGAGCGCAGCAGCAGTACTGCATTCAGCTCCTACTCTAGGTACAGAGTATATTATAGTCGGGCTTGACCGAATTTCTCATGTTTTGTAATTAATTTAACTACATCCAAGATCAAAACATATCTGAAATTTTAAGTACAAAGAGGTATAAATTCTGTCCCGATCGATCTAGAACTCTGCCAGTCGACAGTTGTTGTCAGTATATGCGAATTGATCTAAGCCCCAAAGTTCACTAACAGAACCCATTAGTCACCCAAAAAAATTAGCAGGAAAACGCTTGACTAAAAAAGGCTTCAATTTAAATTTTATTTTTCTTAAAAGACAATAGATCTGTACTTTGTATTTCTACTCAAGGGAAAAAGAGAGGAGCACCTGAACAGAGAGCGCTAGAAAAAAATGAGAACAATTCTTGCATCCGCGTTTTAGTGTGAATGAATTCTATCTAAGTCTAAGAAGATCTATTCTTCAATCAGAGGCTGTTTGATGCTTATTTCCAATAGGATCTGTTCGTTTTTCACTCTAGAACTCCACAATTGTTTATGCTAACATCCAAGAAGATGAATTCTTGGATCTAAGAAAATTTGAATTAATTTAAAACTAAGCATTTCCAGCACGAAAATCCATGCTGGATTCCAATAGGTTCTATGTGGGTCCATGAAAATTTCGTCTTTCCGAACTTTTAACAGGGAAACATATTTTACAAAGCAATATCTGTCACATAAACTACCACATAACAGAGTAAATTATGAGTTTATCTTAAACATAGCAGCTGAAGCAGAGGATGTGGAATTGGCCCTTAAGATATCGACTATCGTCTCGATTTTTTCTTAACAGTTTAGATTCTAGAAAAATTATGGACTTTAAGCTCGAACCCGAATTTGCCAACCTTAAATTCCGTAACCCTAACTAAAGTACATAAGTATAATTATTGTACATAATTGTTAATGCGTGTCCTTCAAATGTTGATACCCACATACTTGTTACACTCTTGACAAACCGTAAAAGCTTTGCCAATCAAATCGAGTTTCAATTTCATTACTCACTCTATCCTTTTGGCATTGTATATTTGAAAATTCAAGCCAATTAAATTTCATTTCAATAATTCCATTTATGGCTGACCATAAAGTTTATTGGCTTTTGTTTGGCGCTGAAAGCACACATTAAAACTAAACTAGAAATGTTTTTCGATTGTTATTTCAGTTAAATGTAAAACCCGCAAATGGCTGAATGGAGAAATCTTCATTTTAACTGATTAAGTTCGAAGCCTGTGACTGACTGAGGGAATACCAAAATCCTTAAACCACAATCCGCCGAAGAAGAAGACGAATCCGATTCCAACCGCAAACTTGCATTAAACACGTCCAACCAGTTGATGAAGAGCAATAACAATAACGGTCGTAAAACCGCAACCAGTACTAAAGTTATTTCGTCCTTGGCATTTGCAACAACACGTAGCGCGCAGGAGAAGAGGAGGTCGACCAGCTGCTGCAACGTAAGAAAAGTGCCAACTACAGCAGAAAACAAAATTTATATTGAGCATCAGCCCTCATCGACCCCACAGCGAGTTCCTGCCTTTGCTCCTGCTGCTCCAACATCCGGACACCCCAAGGCGCAATCGTGGCCCAACGACATCAGCACCATTACAGCACCTCCAACGGCAGCGGCAGCAGCAGCACTGGCTGCGGCAGCGTTCCCGTCATCATGGAGGGGCCCGAGGTGACCTTTCTCTTTCAATTTGGCAGTATACGCGATGCAGTTAGCGTGCCGGCTAACGCTCTTACGCTTAAGTCCCTCAAGGACTTGGCATGTGATTTCATCAACACCAAGGTAAGACTGGAACGTTGGGATCGTCAAAAGCGGTCAACATCTGTTGACTAATAGGCATTTGGTTAATTATGCAAAAGGGCCGTCGGGTCATGTCAATGTAATTGTTACTATCCGTGCAAGCGTAGTGCGGCCAAGTCAACAAAAGTATCGCAGCTGTCCGTAGTCGATGTCGGTCTGCGTTCTCAAAGTGGGACACCTCTGGCATATGTATAGTGACTGAATAATAAATTTATTTGCCCGCAATAATTGCTCAATTTCATTAAGTAAGTCAAAGCCACACTACACACATAACCATAGGCCCATTTCCGTTCTGGGCGGTTATCCATGAACAATTCAATTTACTAATCCTGCACTGACAGCTGGTAAAGCCCCTCCTTGTCCAATTTGGGCGGGTGGCACGCACTTAGTGTATGGCGAAACCTTACACTAAAAATACTGGGAATATGGGGTACATGACAAAGTTTATTACGGAGTCTTGTATCGTTTGAAGAAGTTTTTTCCATTTCCCATCCACCTCTGGTTGAACGGCAAAATGGACGACAGAACTACTGAAGCTACTTGCACAAAACTGCCACAAGGATTATAATCTTTCTAATAATAAATAATAATAATTTAAATATAATTAAATAATTAAGAAATTTTATTAACGTTAGAGATTGTTTATATTTCGGATCCAGACAGATCACATCAATACAATCCAAAATTGTCATAGAAAATAAATGGTTTATGAAAGGTAGCTGCTAATTAAAACACTTACCATTATTCAGGAATAATAGGGAAAAATGATCAAATTCTTATTTTCACTTTCAATGTAAAGCTGTATTGCTAAGTTTGAGTTCTTTTTTCTGTCCGAATCTTGTAAGTCAGGATTTAAACAAAAAAGAAACGGTAATTTCGCAAAGTTTTTCAAATTGCAATTGTTTCTAGTAGCGCTGATAAACTCTATACACCTGCTTCCCTTAAAAAAAAGCATTGGTAAAGTTTGCTTCTTTGCGTATAGCTAGGTACTCACATTATTTAAATCAATTACGATGTGGGTACCATACAAAAACACGAGAGTAAGCGAAAGTCGGCTTTGCCCAACCAGTTGCACAGGAAAACAAATATTTAAAATACTTCAATTCTGTGACAATAAGGAACAACAGCACAAGTGTGCCTTTCAATTTTACAAGAAAGCAATTATAAACTTTAAATGAATAAGTGAGAAAAGTGACAGGAAGCGTAATTGCTTTAAGTATATAGGTCATTTTGAACAAGTCAAGTTGTTATTTTAGCATTTTGACGTACAAACCACAACTTTCTTACGTTTCTTTAGACTTATGTCGTGTTGATTTACCGTTATATCTATGTAACCGCTTACACAACTGTACCACAATATAGAATTGATACTGAGAAATCCTTTGGTATAAAAAAATCAATTTTGACATAACTCGAGTTATGCTGTTATTTTATTATTGCCACAGATATATGTGATGTTAAAGCTCAGTTTCTTAGGAATTTATCAAAATCAGCGCGAGTTCATAATATGTATGCATAAATTTAAGTGACATGAGATACATGTTATTGCAAAAATGTAAAAAAGAGACATTACCCATCTACATAGCGGTTGTAACCACGGCTAGCTCTATGCCAAGCATTTCATTACTTCGTTTCATTATTAAAATTTCGTATACTTAGGAGAGTTTAGATTTAAAATGTGTTTTCTTAAACCGTGGGTCAAGCAGAGTGGACTTGATCAAAATTGTATTGCTTTGAAAAGGTGTTAGACGAGACTTCTTTTGTTAAACGGTCTCTATTTAATTTCATTTGTATAACGCACAATCGTCTTTATAACAATACTGATAATGGAATTACCAAGCTCACGATATTTTGCTTTAAATGGTTCAAGAAGATTTATGAAATCACAACCAATATTTATCTTTTCGTCACAGTTATTTCCGGTACACTGCCCTATTTGGCATGCTCGCTGCGTGAGATACTATAGTAGTAGTGCACAGTTTGCACCGCGATTTCTGTACATCAACTTTTATAAAATAACTTTTAAACATTTGGCTTCACATGTCCAGAGCACAACAGATACATAGTTATTCGCAACAGTGTGACCGAACGCTAAAACTAAAATATCACCAAAAAATATTCAATTTCCGATATATCGCCTCGGAAAAATATCAGGGATGCATACCACTCGGAAATAAGAACTGGTTCGGTTCAGCGGTTCAGACAGTTTTTGAACCGCCGGTTCGGTTCATTACATGGTTTTTGGGGCTTACTGAACCGCGGTTATGGTTCGGTTCGGTTCGAATTGAAACAAGTATTCAGATTATTCATTAACAAACGTTTTCAGTTAATCGGGTATGTTCAAAATTTCGAAGGCAATTTCCGTATAAACGTTCTCGTTTCGTTTTGAAAAATCTACAACTTTACATATCAAGTGACGAAAACATCTTTGGTCACTTGATATTGTTTAGAAACTTTGACGGTTTGAAATCAACTAATGAAAGCCAAGCGGATCAAAATAAACTGCATTCCTTTATATGTTAAGGTTAATGGCAAGTCCTACAAATATGCCCGGCTACTAAATTCGATGACAAAAGTTCAGCGATTTGAAACCGACTGCTCAAGGCCAAGTGGACTTAATAATTCCGTTGTTACTGATCTAGTAGCCGGCCTTTTTCTTATCATTTCTCATATAAAAAGACACCCTAGATTAGATCCATCAAAATCAAATCGTTCATACGAAAATCTCTAAAGGTTTCTGAAACACACCCGATAATTATAATTTTCTTTTGACCTGATCAAGTAATCTCTGACATATTTGGCACTTCACATATAACTTAAACAATTCTAATTCTAAATCCTTAAGTTCATACAGAAATCGACTTCGATCTGTGGAACACACCCTATTATAGAATAAACATTTCATTTTTAATAAACTCTAAAGTTGACATTTCCATTTGATTAGTTTTATTATACCTGTATGTGTGAAAACAACAGGGAATAAAAGGAATGGAATTTTAGTTAAAACTTAATAATAATTAACCATAATATATCTCCTATCATATTTTGATCCATATTGCCTCTTAAGTCTGGGAAACCAAACTCCATTGTGGAAAATGTTCATTCTTCTGACACTTGTGTGGGTGGAACAGCTAAAACTATTTTAGCTATGCTTAAGTTGACTTTCCTGATAAATATTCCAATATTTAATAATTATTAAATATGTAATAATTAAAAATTATTAATAATAATATAGATTATAATCTTTAGGTCAACGTTAACAATCGATATTTTACTTTTTTATGGAACTGAATGAATATCCGTTGTTTTCATTAACGTTTTCAATTTTGTTGTATATTAACATTAAATGAGATTTAGCTACCTTTTTCCCTTCTTCTTATAGCAGGTCTAATTCCTGGAATCTAAGAAATCGAATTCAAAGAAAGTTGACAATTACTGAGCTATGTCATCCTCCCTTTTTTCAAACTTAATTTTGCATGCTTGCCAGCCATAGAAATACTCATACGCATTTTATATTTCAAGCCAATCTCAATTAAAGATAATAAGGTTGATGTTCTTAGCTTTTCCAAGTATTTTTGTAATATTTTAAAGCTAAATGCTGATTTTGCTCTCTATTCGCCAGTAACTCAATACCTAGCTGAAATGAACCGAACCGAACCATTTTATTTTTTGGTTTTTGGTTCGGTTCAGCATTTTTGGAAGCACAGCGGTTCGGTTTACGGTTCTGTTCACGAGCGAAAAAAGCGGTTCGGTTCGGTTTAAAACCGGTTCGGTTCAGAACCGGTTTGCATCTCTGAAAAATATGCGATAATTATATTCGATATCTAAAAATATTTTAAAAATCCCCAGTTTATAGATATTTAAGATCGATATCTTACAAATTATAGGAATTTTTCACCATTTGTTATTGTTTATTTTGGGCCGGAAGTGGTTGTGGCAAACTTGAACGAGCGAAGCGCTTTACGAAAACAGATCTTATTTGCTGGAGCAGAATGTGAATTGGGTGTGTATGTTACTCCATACTCTGTACTCGATACTCAGTACTCACTACTCAGTATTCGATACTCAGTACTCCATATTTTGTACTTAGCTCTCGATACTCAGTTCCTGATACTCAGCATTCGATACTTACTACTCGATACTGAGAACTCTGTACTCAGAACTCGATACCTAGTACTCTCTACTCAACACTCGATACTAAGCACTCGATACTCAGTACTCGGTACTAAGAACTAGATACACAGTGCTCGATACTCAGTACTCATGCATACACAATCAACCTGCTGCTACGGTAAATAGCAAATGCGGCTAGCCAATAACGTACCGAAAAAAATCTGAATTTAAAGATAATGTTAGTATTCTGTTTTCTTGAGCTGGCATAACGTTTTATAGTTAGAAACTGCGACTCTGTATTTGATTTCCATGTCAGTGCTATTGGCTCTTCATGGTCTATCCCTATCGGAAAACGAACTCAATGCTTTGCTCAACGGAGAAAACTGGATAGCCCTTGCAACTTTCACCAAAGACGCTTTGAAATACCGCAACAGCATCATCAGCGAAATGTTCTAGATCCCACCTACCTATAACAGGCATCAATTAGCAGCTACATTATGCTAATTTCAAGGGACGGTTTTATACAACCATGTTGAAAACAAAAAGGAATAAAAGACTGAAAAAACTTTTTGTTTATCAATTAACTTCCTTTAACAATTGTAATCCGGTTAGCCGGTTATAGTTTAAGATTTACTTGTAAAATATAATAGATAAAACTACAACTACGACTACAACTTGTCTCTTCTGAAATTCCGCATACAATATAAAGTGTAATAACTTATTGGCAGTTCTGGTAATGACATTCTCATCGCGATACTCTTGTATCGACTGAAGTCAGATTGCGGACTTGCTTAAAATGTAGGTGATAATGGACCTTGGATACCTCCGTCCTGTATAAAATAAAGTTACTTGCTCCTAAAGATTGTACAGCCTTTTTAGCACTCAAAACTGCTAAAATATAGGTTTTTAGATTTGGCAGCCAAAGTTACAGCAATTACAGCAAACATTTGGCGGTCACTATAGCGGGAGATATGTTGTTCTAGGCGGCATCGGAGCGCTGACTTCGAAGGCTTCAGTCCTCTGAATATAACCCATAATCTTCCTTTAATATCATGGCACATGTTTTTTTTTTCATTTATGACTAATCCTTATCGCAAATTTTGGCTAATTCCACATAACCGATATGGATTTAAAAAACCTGAAATTTGATACATTTACCAACTTTGGAGAATCTAATCTGAACAATTTGTCCAACTTGCAATATGTCTTCTTTCTAGCTCGACTGGTGTAGAAATGGAAGTCATGACCAAATAATTATATATTGTCCCACAGTGCAAAGTTAACGTTAATTTAATGAGCCAACCATATTCGGTTGGTCGTAAATTTATTGAACGTAGTTTCCATCTTAATTTTAAATGAAAAAAAAATTTGATTTCACAGACACAACGTGGCCGGTTCGCGGGCATATAATTTATGTTTACACATTAACCATAAAAAACACCAACATATATTACAGCTGTTTCAAGAACCTCTCAGTGTCTATGCTGCACCCGCTCTTGCCTTAAACTGAATTCATGATGGAGAAAATCTCTTTCTCTATTGCCAGCGGGCAATAAACTTGGGTACAGAAATGCATGTTGATTTAATGGATATAATATAATATAAAAGATTTCATTTGTAGAAATTTCGATCTGGCATACGTGAGGTATTGCAATTTTTTAGTCGTAACCTTATATGCTGTACACAGTATTTTCTACATACAAAGTCTTACATATATTTTGCACATGCCTTCCCTTTATTAAAACTAATGGAAAAACAGTCTGCAGTTTACTTTGGTTTGAGGAATTTTGATTACTTACACATCCGTCTGATTGATATAAAATCCCTGAAATCGAAAGAGTATTTCAATGTTGGTGCCGCATTGGGTTACTCATTCGTACTGGATTTTTTTGTTGTGTCATCAACTGAAATGAATATCACATTTGATTTATACTTGTTGGGTCTTATCGCACAATCAATTAAGATATGAATACGTATAACATATGATAGGAAGCCATATGCAAAATGAGCGTAAAATCAAGCAAAACATCAAAAGGGACACCAACTGAAATTGTTATTGTAGTCATTTTTCCACGTTTCCAGATACCTGATAGCGGGCTCACGTATCTGTCGGAGCGCATACTACTCTTCGTTCACGACTACAGCACACCCAACGTGCTGCACATTATCAATTCCGCAGCGGAAGTTGTGGACGAGACGTTGGTGGAAATTGTGTTGACGGCAAGCCGTAAGTAGATCATCCGGTAGCCGCAATCCTCAAAAGTTTAACTAACAAATGTCTACTTCAATGCTCCTCGTCAACAGCCATATTATATCCCACGTCGGAAATGCCCACACTGAAGCCGCACAGCCTCAACGTGCATTCCTACAAGGCACCCACATTCTGTGATTTCTGCGGTGAAATGCTGTTTGGTCTGGTGCGTCAAGGACTCAAGTGCGACGGTATGTATGCGATGCACACACAGAGACGCCCAAGGAAACCCCAACTCATTCTGTTACCTAACTAATCCTGCCCTTCTCCACCCTCTCATAACAGGCTGCGGTCAGAACTATCACAAACGCTGCGTTGTGAAAATACCCAACAACTGCAACCGCTCGAGTGATGCCACATCAAGACGTTCCTTTACACTTCAGCCGCCCCGCAGTCCATCCGGAAGCTCACAGCAGTCACTTGTATCCAACGAGGAGTCGACGGGTCGAAATGACTCGAGCAGTTCACTGGTAAAACGCATGTCGGAGCTTATGAATGATATTATTAAGAATTGACAAAGGGGACGACTGTGGGACGACTGTGTAGCTTAGAGAGTAAGGGTGATGGGTCAAGGAACGATTTGGCTTCCTGCGAGTATTGAAAACTTGTACTTAATTTGCTTACATTTTAAATTGTTGTCATTGATTGTATGCTTTTCATTTGAATAAATTTTAATTTAACTTGTACGTTTGATTGAATTTTCTTATAAACACGCTTTGAATACTCGTAGTGGGGCTTTATCTAATTTATCAGATAGGAAACCCAAATGACTGTAGCTTCTTAAAAATTTGGCTAGGTTTTTTGTTTCTGCTTGCTTTTAATTCAACGAACTGCACATTAAACGGTTTAATGGAACAACTCCAGTACAGAGTGGACACAAAAATGGGATATTTGTTTGTTTGTTTAATAATTTTCCAACGCAACAAGAGCTTACATTTTGGTCGTTATCGGTCAAAGTTAGCAGGTCGAATATGTCGGTCCCATTTAAAACAAGAGTGTAAGTTAAAGTCGGCTCTAACCGAATACAAAAAACCCGTTATTAATGTTTAATAGCATTCCTGTGTTTCTGAGGGCGGGCATCCGAAAAGTATGCCACATTTTTTACTCGGCTATTTATTATCCGATCTTGATGAAAACTTCTAAATTTAATTCATTCCCTATAATATACTCTGTACCAGTCTTATCCAAGGTGTCACGCGGGTATCATGCTATATTTTTGTGGCTCTCTTTCCCTCTCTCTCAGATTTTCTTTGTTGAATGACTTACGGTGTTAGTTGTAGGGGAGGGGAGAGGGTGGACAGGTCGTTCACTGATATTAATAATCGCTGAGTTTGGAGACGTTAGCATTAAACACCAAAAAAGTTTTTCTCACTTCGAGAAATGCGCTGCAAACTTTTGGGCAAAATAATAATACCCTTTGCAAGGGTATATCATCTGAGATCGTCTTGCTGTTCAAATATATTAAGTATCGAAAATGCTTCTTTCTATGTGTTATAAACATATGGAAAACTTTAATATACCCTCTGCAAGGGTCAATTGTTAAGCTGTTCAGTTGATCAGCTTTTCACTTGTTGAGGTGTTCAGTTAGCATATGACTAAATTTTAGAATCAAATGTACATGGTACTACACGACTGAGGAAACCAACGGAATAAAAAATATGCATTAAGGCGAAATAACAATCCGCGTAAATGAAGTCAAAGACTGAAGTCTAGTGGAGAAAGAGCTTGAAAAATACTTATCCTATGTGGGTAAAATGTCCTCGCGACGCCACTTACTTCTACGATAGGCAACTTTCGACCATACATCAAAGAGCTCTACGACAGTTTTTTTTTTTACCCAGTGAGTGGAGCTTCTGTGTGCAAAAGTTCATTGCTGTGGGATCCATCTAGTGTTAATTTTTAATGTTTTTTAATTCATTAATGCAAAATTTAATGGAAAAATTTAAATATTATTTATCTCATAAATCTTAGATATCAGACTTTGACTTGATTCATGCGAAACGTTTTGTGTCGAAAATGATCTAACACTTGAATATTTATTATTCGTTTGGCATCCCCCTTAATGAAGTACCATGCCAATTTGATTTTAAAGTCTAGTTCAGTGGCCGGCATAACACACAAGCTACTTTTGTTTGTTGTTGCAAAAGAGAGGAGTGCTCACAGTTAACACATGTTTGTCGTTGCAAAAGAGAGCAGTGTAAGCTCATTTAGTGTTGGTGTATCGACGTCGCTGCTACAAAGGATAGAAGTCACTGCTTGTATACACAGATAATTGAAACGTTCCGGACTCTGGTCTAGTTATATGCTTACTGTTCACAATACTCAAATTTACGAATTCTAATCCTCTTTTGCTGGTCCCAATGCCACATTTTGAGTACATGTTTGCCACCTTACTGAAATGTTTCCAATCATGGCTGTAGAGTTTAGTCAGTGAATTTTAATGAAAAACAGTTTATACTGTACGAGCATGTTGCTTATAACAGTTTGGCCATACATAGGGAACAAAAAGAAACGCAAAACAAATAACAGCTTAACAGCCACTGAATAGAGATTATCTGAACTAAGTGAACAGTCACTGAACAAGTAACTTAGCAAAAGTTACTGAACAATTCACTGAGAAAGGGTGACGGCACAAGTCACTAAACAAGTTAGTAAACAAGAGCGACTGAACAAGTCACTTAAAAAATCACTAAGCAAGAGAGACTGAGCAAGTCTCACTGCACAAAAAAAAATCAATTGACGAATAACACGCTCCCTAGTTCATTTTAGTGAACAACACTTTATTTACTTTTTTCTTATGTTACAGCAACTCGGCGGTTTTCTTCAACAGTAAAATTGTATAATATCACCAATTCCACCACCAATGCCACCTACCTCCCATCCACATCCACCCACATACCACCCACATCCCGCCCACATCCCACCCACTTCCCATTCACTTACCACCCACTTCCCACCTACATCCCATCTACATCCCACCCACATCCCTCCCAAATCCAACCCACATACCACCCACTTACCACCCACATACCAACCACATCCCACCCACATACCACCCACTTACCGCCCATATCACACCCACTTCTCATCCACTTCCCATCCACTTACCACCCACATTTCACCCACTTGCCACCCACATACCACCCACTTCCCGCCCACATCCCACCGACTTCCAAAACAACTTACCACCCACATCCCACTCACATCCCATCCATCCACATCCCATCCACTTCCCAATGGGCATCCCGGCGGTATTTCCAACATCGGAAAATGAAAACACAAATGAATTCTCATTTTGACCTTACAAACCGAGTTTCAAGTCAATCGGGTGAAAAATAGTATTTTCCATGCAGAATTTTCTGCGAATTTTCCCTCATGGGGGCGGAATTTCCGACATTGAAAAATCACATTTCAAATTATTTCGTATTCTACCCTTACAAACCGAGTTTCAATCCAATCGACTGAAAAATATTTTATTTCCTGCTGACTTTTCCGGGAATTTTCCCACCGTTGGGTCCAATTTTCCAACATCGGAAAATCAAATTTCAAATTATTTCGTATTCTGTCCTTACAAACCGAGTTTCAAGCCAATCGGATGAAAAATAGTTTTTTGCATGCAGAATTTTCCGGCCATTTTCCTAGTGTGCGGATTTTCCGAAATCGGGAAAACACGTGTCGCATCATTTCGCGTACTATGCTTACAAACCAAGTTTCAACTCAATCGGATGCAAAATAAAATTTTTTCCACACAAACTTTTCCGACGCTTTTCTGACTTTGGAATTTTCCAAATTTTCTTTCTTAGTGCGCGACTGCATAACTAAACGAAGGTCTATGTCAAATCTCAAACCTGTAGGATAAGCCATTTAGGCTGTGGGTTGATAATCAGTCTGTCACTATGTCAGTCGGGCGTACAAATTTAAATATATAGAAGAATCGTTCATCCGATCATTATCATTTCTTCGGCAAATCGATAAATAATGCTAATTACTAACTATCTCTTGAAGGGATGAACAACCTATCTACAAAACTGTGGGAGATATGAAGTTTTTCCCAAAATTGAAAATAAACATGATCTGCCTGCAAGTATAAGAAGTTTAAGTCCATACATATCAAACCTCTATCTCTTAACTTTTTTGACGGACATGGCGTTATCGACCCATTGTGATCAAGAATATATATTGTATATATATCAAGAATATATAATAATTAAGGCAATAGTATATAGGGTCGGTGATGATTCCTTCTCCCTGTTACATACGTTTGCACAAAGTTAATATACTCTGTGTTCAGAATATATAAAGAGAGACTAGTTTTTGTATTAACTGTACAAACAAGTTTTAAAGGATTTTTAAGAGATGACGTCACTAGTATTCAATCTAATCGGACAATGTTGCAACCAACTGTATTTTTAAACCTCTTATTAGGCTTTTTTTCGTGTGTATTCGATGAAGTATCAACAAAAAACAATTTGCGGGAAAGTTTACTTTTCTGCTTTTATTTGAAGAAAACAGCATCTAAATCATGCTTCAAGCGCGAAAATTCACAGATACCGCTCGGCCATACTCCAAAATCGACGCCAAAGCCGAATATTCACGGTGGTAACGTCATTTTTTATTTGGTGCTACTAATTGGGCGTGGAGTACTATGAGCTGCTACAAAAGGCTGAAACCATTACAGAGCAACTTTACAATTGATGCGGCCAGAACACGAGCAAAGGCGCAAAATGGTAATTTTGCAACATTAATAGCGCTCGGCCAAATGTTGCGCAGCCGATCAAAACGTACCTTGAAACGCTGAAATGGGAATTCCTACCCCACCCGCCGTATAGCCTAGACATTGCCCCTTCCGACTGCCATTTGTTTTCGTCGATGAAGCCTACCCCCTTTCTTTCTTTTCAAGAACTCCACATTTGGATCGATTAGTGGATCGCATCAAAAGAAGCATCTATTTTTCGAGATGGAATCCGAAAATTGCTTGGATGGAAAATTCTTTAAAAATATTGAAAAATTAATTTGTAAATCAAAATTGAAAAAAATCCTTTAAAACTGTTTTGTACAGGTGATAGAAACAGTCAGACAGAAGAACGGACAGACAAAGATCAATCGACCCTGTAAAAATCCATTGAATGTTTATTAGAAACAAAGTTGGACGACATCTACAATTGATAATCTAGTCACTTAATTACATTTATTATCCACAGAACGTTCCGGGAACTACTGCTCGCCATCAACGCACCCATTCAGCTGGAAGTCGTAACGGACTTACCGTGCTCCGCATACCACACACTTTTATGGTACACACTTATGGCATTCCAACGGTTTGTCAGCTGTGCAAGAAGCTGCTGAAGGGACTTTTCAAACAGGGACTGCAGTGCCGTGACTGCCAGTACAACACGCATAAGAAATGCATGGACAAGGTACCGCAGGACTGCACGGGCGAGACACAGCTCAGCCAGCTGCAGAAGGAGATTGCTGATGGTACACCGCCACGCAAGGATCGCGACCATTTCTTCCGCGAGGAATTCGATGACAGCGACTTTGAGGATGCGGACTTCGGTAAATTCAAAACTTCAAGTGGTACCAATCTGGTTGCCGGACGTCCCCGCGAGGCGCCCAAGGCCTTGACAAATGCACAAAACTCTCCCCCGGAGTTAGTCAATGGCGGCTTGGAAGATGGCAGTGTCAGCGGGGAGACTAAGTCCAGCGATGGCCAATCCGAGCAATCGCAGTCCTCATCCTCTTCTTCACCCAGTGCCAATATACCTCTGATGCGCATTGTGCAGTCCGTGAAGCACACAAAAAAGCGCGGCGGTCAGGCCCTGAAGGAGGGCTGGATGGTGCATTACACCTCCGTGGACAAGGCAGTCAAGCGCTACTATTGGCGACTGGACTCGAAAACCATTACTTTGTTCATTTCGGAACAGGGCAGTAAATACCACAAGGAGCTGCCACTGGCGGAGCTTATATCGATTACAACGCAGCGTGATCCGCATCCGGACAACAACTACTGCTTTGAACTGTGCATGCCCAATCTCACCTACTTTGTGGGCCAAGATCCCCTGTCGGGGATGAAGGAAGAGCAAGCTGTACGCCTACCCCCGCCGGACAGTGGCATTGGCAGCGATATAGCCAAGAGCTGGGAGACGAGCATTCGACAGGCCTACATGCATGTCACCAATACACGTGAGTAGTAGGAATATATCCGAAAAGCGCACCTCTCACTTTCCAAATTCCACAGAATGCTGTGAGTCGGAGGAGCAAGTCCAGGACATGGGCCAGCTGTACCAAATCTTCCCCGACGAAGTGCTCGGCTCCGGACAGTTCGGCGTTGTCTACGGCGGCGTTCACAAGAAAACCAAGCGCGAGGTGGCCATTAAGGTGATTGATAAACTCCGCTTTCCCACCAAACAGGAAGCTCAGCTGAAGAACGAAGTGGCCATACTGCAGAATATCTCGCACTGCGGAGTGGTCAACCTGGAGCGCATGTTTGAGACGCCGGAGCGTATATTTGTGGTTATGGAGAAACTCAAGGGCGACATGCTGGAGATGATTCTCTCGCATTCCCGCGGCCGACTCAGCGAGCGGGTGACCAAGTTTCTCATCACCCAAATCCTGGTGGCCCTTAAGTACCTCCACTCGCAGAACATTGTGCATTGCGATTTGAAGCCTGAGAATGTGCTGCTCTCATCCGACGCGGAGTTCCCCCAGGTGAAGCTGTGTGACTTCGGCTATGCACGCATTATAGGTGAGAAGTCGTTCCGGCGCTCGGTAGTGGGAACACCGGCATATCTAGCCCCCGAGGTGCTGCGCAACAAGGGCTACAATCGATCGCTCGACATGTGGAGTGTGGGCGTCATCATATATGTGAGCCTGAGCGGCACTTTCCCCTTTAACGAAGAGGAGGACATCAACGACCAGATTCAGAATGCCGCTTTTATGTATCCACCGAACCCCTGGAAGGAAATATCCTCGAATGGTGAGCGTGATAAAATGCAGTTAGTCGCTGGTCTAAACACTCTCCCTGTTTTCTTGCCAGCCATCGACCTAATCAACAACTTGCTGCAGGTAAAACAGCGAAAGCGTTTTACTGTGGACAAGAGCCTTCAGCATTACTGGCTGCAGGATAAGCAGACGTATCGGGATTTGCGCAACCTGGAGACACAGGTGGGCGGCGGACGCTATCTAACCCACGAGGCGGATGACTTACGCTGGGACTGCGCGGGTGATATGTGACCTGGATCTGGCTGCGTACCGGATCAGGTCAAGACCAACGAGAGTGCTCCAAACAATAGCTATCCAAATTGTGCAGACTGTCATCGTCTGTCCGAAAACTCGCCAAAAGTGGAGGCCATAGGCGATAAGGCATTGAAATGGGTGCGCTTTCATTTCTGCCGGCACATCAAATAGCCTAGTCCATTTAACCAAGTTCTCCAAGGATTATACAAAAATACTACACTAATATGTCAGAATTTATCGAACGAAAGAATTACACTGTGCTGCAAATTTCACTACTGTGCAAGAGTTTCTTAAAATGAGCTGGTATATGCGTGGCAGTTCTGCATAGTGGGGCAGGGAAATACCATAAACGAAATATAGAAATGCATTAGTTTTGTTCAAAGCACAATTTTTCCTTACTAGGCATCCATTTATCTCGATCTACTCATTATTCTTACATTAGGATTTTAAAAGAAACCCATCGCCAATAAAATGAGATTCTTAAGTCAAACATCAACTTAATGATTTTCTTGGAACAAGTCAAATACATTACATTAGCAAAAGATGGACCAACTAATTACTTGGTGGAAAAACTTAAAGTCGGCCCTGCCCCGACTTCGATATACCCGCCACTCAGGGGAAGAAATGTTTAATATTCTTTCCTTACAGACCATTTACATAAATTTTAACACGTATACATTGTGTTAGCGGATCCCAAATATATGAAAAAGTTGTGTTCCTTAAGAAACCGTCGAAAAGTATGCAAAGTTTTTATTAATTATTATGCCATTGGAGTTTATGGTAGCTTTTTTGTATCAACATTTATCAATACAATCAGACTAGTAATGTCAAACACTCTTTCGATCCTTGTTTCCATGACCTTTCTAAGTGCTACCTCCCTGGTTCTCTTTTCAGCAGAGTTTCAAAAAATAGCAGAGTTTGGTATAAAATTCAAAAATAAGTTATTGGGCTTTTCTAAAATGATTTTTTGACTTATCGAAAGATTATGAATTTATTTTCTGTCATGACGCAAGGTTTTCACGATCACATAGGGTTAAGTTATGGCGGTTTTTGTTTCCCTCATTTCAATTCAAAGTCATACCAATAAATAACTTGCTGGGCGTAGGTTCTGTAAGAAATTTATATTCTTCAGCTAAGTTTGCCATACACTTAACAAAAAACTCAAAATATCCGGACTGAAATCAATCCCAATTCTCAAGACCAGTTCGCCAGGATTGACTTGACTTGGATTTTTCAATTCTAGTCTTCAACCAGACTTTAGCTCTGAAAAACTTGACTTTGGCACGATGTACACTAAAAAATAATGATAGTTTTTGATGATCCTTAGGATGATTTTTCGGTATCCATTTGGGCTGGATACACACCGGATTTATTTGAATTTGTTATTCGAGCTAGAAGTGATCCCGCAAGCGGATCCAATTAAATAGGTCGATATTCGTACTTTATTTGATCTTGGTGCAAGAATACCCCTTCGAACCCAAAAAGGATTGCGTTCTAAATTACACCTTTTTAACTACCTTTGAGTTTTTCTGTCCGGCAAGACTTCGCCGCTCAAAGTCAACTTAAGAAGCAGGACACACCCAACATCACAATGGAGGCTGGTCGCTGGTTAAAGAACAACTGATAATTGCTTATTTACAGCTAATATGACAAATTATTTGCCAGATTTTTTGATACTTTGTAACAAAGGTACACAAAGTATATCAAGCTGGAGGTATGTAAGAGCAAGAAGGAATCATCTCCGACCCTGTAAAGTTTTGTAAAAGGGTGATTTTTTAAGAGCTATAAAAAAGTTTAAAAAAAAAACACATAAAATTCAGAAAAATGCATGAAATCTTTATTTGAATCGATAGTACGGTCCATATAATTTAATGTTTGAAGATTATTTCATGCAAATGTTGACCGTGACTGCGCCTCAAATGGTCCATCCGCTTAGTCCAGTTTTGGCATACTCATTCCAACATTTCGGCCGCTATATCAAAAATAAATGCTTTAATGTTGTCTTCCAATGCGTCAATTGAAGCGGGCTTGTCTGTATAGACATGAGCTTTAACATAGCCCCACAAAAAATAGTCTAAAGGCGTTAAATCGCACGATCTAGGCGGCCAATTGACCGGTCCCGAACGTGAAATAAAATGTTCACCGAACTCGTCTCTCAATAAGTCCATTGTTGCGCGTGCTGTTTGGCATGTGGCACCGTCTTGTTGAAACCACATGTCATGCAAGTCAAGCTCTTGCAGTTTGGTGGCCGGGTGTGGTGCAGCTGTAGTGAGTGTTTTCTATCCTGTTCTATAAACTTGTTATGGATAGTCTCTAAGATTTTATTTGGGGGGTTTTAGCTGGCTCGAGGTCAATGTTTTTTACGGGCTTATATAAAATGAACAAACACAAGTTGATGATTTTCCAATATATTTCAACCCCTTCGGGATTTGTCTTCAGGGAAAAAGACACAGCGTCCGCGTTATTTTGTTCTCTAAACTTTAACACATCTAGTCACCTTCATCAGATATTGGCGCAAGCTGTGAAGTAACTAGCCATTAAAATGCTTCTCAAACTTTCCCTTTCGGATTCGGCGTTAAATTTTGGTTATCTTAATCTATTCTTGGGTGCCCCCGCTCTTGTGCTCAAACGCAAGCGGATAATTGGACCATTTTTATGTGCCAAACACAAGAAAATAGTTGCACTGTTCAAATATCTTTAAACAGAAGTTGTGGAAACTTATTCATGAATTTATATTAATGGGCTTGATTAAATATAATTCATATTTTTATGTATAAAACGTAATATAAAACAAATGTCCAAAAGAATGCACTTAGTAACCGTCACCAACAAAAATATCGACGAAAAATTAAAAAAAATAATCAATATACGATATATCGCCTTATTAATATATTCTGAAATGATATCGTTATGATACGTTCTTTCCCAAAAACATCGATAATTCGATTTTATAGTATCTATCCCTAGTTCGAATCTTGTAAATATATTTATGCATTAATTAATGAGCTGCAGAAGGAAAAGAAGAGGTAAGACGTATACGTTCATTCTGTGGACCCCGATGAGAAACTTAATTGATACTATTGGAAAATTGTTGCTTTTAGGGTGTACATAATGATTGATTTCAGTCCCTTATGAAAAGCTTTCAAAGTTTCCAACAAATATTTCGAACAATAATAAACCTGTCGAACGTTTTCCGAATCGATATTTCGTCAACAAATTCTCCGTTTCATTTTAAAAGTTTTCAAATTTGAATCTAATCGCGAGCCCAGTTCCAACGCAGAGATGCGTTTTGTCCACGTTCTTTTATGGGACTAAATTTTTAAGCCAGTCCATTTCGGAAAGTGCGACTAGTGTGGCCCACAGATTGGAGTCGACATGATCCACGAGCGGGGTTCAAAGGGCCACGTCCGCATGACCTTCTAGTCAGATACTACCGACATAACAGTGAAAACCATTTTGAGTGACCATTTGGGGTATTACGGGCAATTCACTGAACTCAAGAGACCGCTCCGTGGACACCGTTTTGAATAGGTAAAAGAGATAGAACCCGAAACGAAGAAGGATTTGAAGTCTATAGGGGAAAGGACTTTGTTTTTAAAATTGAAAAAAACATTTGCACAAGTGTAATGAATTCGGGGGAGACTACTTTGAGGGGAATGAAATGAACTTACCAGATGAAAATAATTCACATTAAATACACCTGACTGTAGACTGTTAAAAGATGTAACAAAAAGGTCATCATGTCCCCCGGTATTTCTTTGCCCACAGTAGTATAAATCCGCATTATTTTTAGATCCTTAAAATTTGGGAATTATTAAATGGACGCTAGGCAATTTATAAGCAGCAGCGTAAAAATAGAATAGAGCGGCCGCAACCGTGATGCGCAGCACTTCAATTCAGTTCGTGTGGTGCCTCATTTCAAAGATATCCCGATAGGCTCTTGGTGTAGTGCCAATCTTGCTTTCATCTAGAAGTGAACAGCTCAGGATAGAATAAACTTTGTAGTAATATACGATTTCGCATAAATAAATATATTTTTAATCAATATTATTTAGATATTGTCTTGGTTATATTAAAAATAATTTTTTCAATTATCATGGTACCTTTTTGTCAAATGTTATGACTTCAAAACTTCAAACCAAGTCTACGCCAACTCCTAAAAAATAAAAAATGTTGGCAAGGGCAACAGTGCGTATGAGTGATAAACTTTGAATCCAAGTCGCAAACCCTAACAATCATTTTTTCTAAAAATTATTTTGCTGTGCCTTTTTGACACGAAAACGCATCGCATTAGGGATACCCCCTTATGGCCTTACATTTTTCCATCTATCAAATGTCCCCCCTACCGTACGTACACACACAATTTCGCAAACGAAGTATATTACAGTTGTGATTGTCTGACTTTCTTACTTGTTTAAAAATTTAATTTTTGTGAGGTAAAAGTGTCGCTTAATAAATTTTGTTATTAATATGGTGAAGCCGTTAAGTAAGTTTAACGGTAATGGGACGACTCTTACAAAATAATAATGGCTACTGGGTATAAAAGTATGCAGAAATGTAAGAAATTAAAAGTACAAAATGTCTACTATTCAAACGATGCACAGATTCTACACTTGCATCACTCAAACTAAACGATTCATTAAGGATTTCGTTTAAAAGGTCCCATCCAAAGTGGTCAGAGATGTGATTTTATTGTAAGATATGGCTTCCACATGCTTCTTGGTTTTTTTGTTAAGCTCAAATGAGCCGCCATATTAGGGATATTTGATATATCTAAACTATTTCTTCGCCACAGCCGCCCAACAGCCTTAAGCTCTCTGAACAACGGTGGTCACTGGATCATTTTGAAAGGCTCTTCACTGATTTACTGTGTTATTTGCTGCAGTAGGTAAATCTAAACTATAATAATTTGCGTTTAAACTTGCTCGCTTTTTTCAAATTTCTTAGCAATTCGCTTGAACATGGTTATGATTTTATATAAATTGTGAAAACAGTAATTGATCCGCACAAAAATTCGTATAAAAATTCTTTGATACACTTACATTACTGATTAAGACACATGTATTATCAAGATAAAGCTACATTGTATTAACTAGTAAAGTCCTCAAATATCCATATGTTCGCCGCACCTTCTCTTGACATGTCTTAAGTCAATAATATACATTTTTCTAATGCCTTTCGCGATCTCTTATAACACACCGCAAGTCTTTGCTTAATTTTCCTTAAAATCAAACAAGTTAATAGCTTTAAAGACAACTCTTATGAATAACACGCATAGTTCTAATCTACATTCATGCAACGCTCAGTTCTAAATGAAAACAAAATAAACAATGCTTGACAATTATTTTCCTCGCCTGAAATCGCTGGCCTGCAACCGTTGGCACCCTTTTTCCACAGACTTGCATGACTTTTCAGCAGTCGCTTCACAACAGCCAAGGGAACGAGATGCAACACTGTGTGGCCAAACTGTGTCTACTGTTGGCACTCACCGGTATCACCATTACCGAATGGGTGGAGATAGCACACTCCCAACCCAAGACCAAACCAGACGAGCATTCCAACAGGAGGACTTATCAGTCCGAGGGTTTCACCACGCCCAGTGATGTTTGGATTGAGTATCAGCGCGAACGATTCGGTACTAGCAATCGAAAATCTAATCCCCTGGTGGTCAGTCATGTGGCTGCACTCAATAATAGTGCGCAAATTGTGGTGCCAGCCAAGGTGCAAGTTATTAATGCCCGAACTAGTTTGACGGTGCAGAACTCCACTATGCCGCCAGTGGTTACGGTGGATGTAGTAACTCCCAAAGTGGAAACCACATCGCGACGCCACTCATCGTATACACCAGATGTCGACTATGCAGAGTCAGAGTCAACAGCCACCGAGCAACCTGCAAGTGGAGAGGAGCAGGATATCCAGTTGCCCAGCATGCATGGATTTCTGAAATTTCTCAAGTCCATGCAAAGCGCTTGGATCAAAAAGTCTGCCCTGAGCATAGAGAATAAAATTAAATTGCTTAAGCAGCTGCGTGACAATTTGATGAAAATTATTGGTGCGTATTCTAGAGTCTGTTAGACTTGGGTAAACTCTAATCCTCTCCACCCCACCTGCGTGACAGAGCAACAATTCTCAGTTTTATGGGAACCAACGGAGCGTCGAAGACGTAAACGTCGCGGCCTGTTGGATGATTCGGAATTTGAATTTCCACCCGAGGCGGCAATCATGAGCATTAATTTCCTCACATTTGCCGTGTTCCTAATTAAATTGGTTCTGGTAAGTGAACGAAAATAAAGATTTCGAAAAACAATTTTAACGAACTTGAACATTTTTGAAATATTTCAGCGAGTGGTCCAAGTTGTCAAAAGCAAGCATTACAACTTTTCTGGCTTCAATATAAACACGGAGGTGGTTAGAAATCCGTAAGATATTTTACCCACAGATATTTTCTAAAAGTTTTCGTATAAAAAACTTACATTTTAATTTATGCAATAAAAATGTATGTATTGCAGTTGTAGAACTTTAATAATGTTGAATGAAAATTTAAACAACAACTGATTGATCGCTAACCAAAGTGTTCCAACATGTTCCATTATATCATTGAAACTATTTTTAAAAATTCTTTTTTGTCTATATTCTATTTTTGCTGGAAATATCGATAGTCACATTTTATAAGTTATCGAGCTGAAAAAAAAGGGCCGTATCCGAAAACTGTAACCCTTAAAATATGTAATCGAAACCGTGAACGCTGGCGTTCTTAAACTCTTTACTTCGCTAACAGTACAAAATTGTTTCTCATAACCGTAACCGTATAACCTTTATTAACATAACCGGTTAGTAGAACCCAAACAGAAACAAATATGCGGGTTAATTTCGGGTTTTCTACTTACGAATATTTTACATACATACATTGCGCCGTACTGTTGCTGACGGTCACAAGGAAAAAAGAACGAACGAGAAAAAGTAAGTGCAGCTAACCAAAATCTGTACCCTCCCCATCTTTCACTTATTACACTGGATGCTGGCTAGTTTAGCGGATCCAATAATCTGATTTTTGGTTTAGGTGATTTTTGGATCATCTGAATTTTCTGTAAGCTAAGGTGTGGGACAAGATTAGCGAAATAGTTACAGTTTTACCACCAGCCAAAGTTGCATCAACAGGAATGCAGAGCCAACTGTAAATTTTTGGTGATTTGTATTATACCCTTGAAGAGGGTTTATTAAAATTGTCCGGATGTTTGTAACGCACAGAAGGAAGCATCTCCGACCACAAAAAGTATATATTTTCTTGATCAGCATGACGAGCTTAGTTGATACAGCCATGTCTGTCTCTCCGTCCGTCTGGAAGGCTAATCCCTCTACTTATACCCTGTTCCCATTAAAAATGGGAAAAAGGGGATCATGAAGTGTAAATTTAATGTTACAGCCAGAAGGAAGAACCTCGGACCCCATAAAGTATATATATTCTTGATCAGCATCAATAGCGATGTCCGTCAGTCCGCCCGTTTCTCCGTCTGTCTGTCTGTCTGTATGAACGCATCGATCTCTAGAGAGCCTGCAATATTTACAATTATGTGGCAGGTGTTTTTGTATACTGCACCCCACATCAAGTTGGATTCAAATTTCTCCTCCTCCTTCTTCTATCCGCGAAAAACTGGTAAAGGCACAAATTTTAAACTTGAACCTAGTGACTTAATATATATTCAGTAAGACCCAAATCTGTCTATTCTATTTACCGCTCAAAACCACCGAATATATGCAAGTGTGCCTCCCCATTTATTCAAATAAAATTACAAAATAACAGGCGTGCAAAGCTATAGGAAGCAAATTACTTGGAACAGGTATTTTGCTGTCGGGGCACTCGACCGCAAACACTCTTACTTGTTTTAATTCTCCAGTTGTTGCTGGTAATCATTTAGCAAAAAAGTTGATTAAAATTGCTAGCAATAATAAATCAAGTTCAAGCATCGAAAGGCCAATAGGGAATAACTTTTCTGTGGCTGGTGGGCCTTGTAGAGTCAAATAAAAAAAATATTGTGCAGAACAAGAAAAGTGATACGGCAGCATGGAAAAAGAGGCCAGGCAAAGACTTGGAGATCAGTTTGCCGCTCATCGCCTTAAAAAGCCTTACGGTGACGGTTCCCAGCAGCACCGCTGGAGTCACGTCCATTTCCCAAAAAAATTGGTGATCCCAAGCTTAGCCCCAGGATTGGAAAATGAGGTTAATAATGATTGTACGATTTTATTTTTATTTTTTATCTATATGTAATCTTTAATAACATTTAATTGACTTCTAAAATTTTAGCGCGTGAATCAATCAGTCTCTGTGTGTTCGTGAAAGTCAGTAAAAATTTAGCGTGGACACACACAAAAAAAAATCTGGTGGGTAAAATTAACTACGCTGACAGTAACTTTTTTCCAAATTTTTTATGCATGTGGTTTTGGTGTTGTTTTGTAACTGTGCTAACAGTAAAATCTACTGAAGAAATTTGTAAGCTTTACGTATTTATTTTAGCACGAGTTTTGTTGTTGCATTTAACAACTGTACTCCTAGTAAAATTAACTACAAATATTTTGTCAAATTTTTCTTTGTTTTAATAAGTTACTGCTACTACAGTAACTTTACCATAGAATTAGTAACTCTGACGTGATTTTTTCATCTCATACTTTGCTTTTGCAGCAATTAACTGTACCCACAAGTTAATCTAACCGCACATATAGTATAACTTTTTGAATGTGTTTGATGCACCGATTAACTGTTCCGACGGCAAATCTAACCGCGAAAATTGTTGACTTAGCAAATTTCAGTTGGTCTTTTATAGAGCACTTTAACCGAATTAGAACTTGAGAATTACTAGTGGTCTCATTTATGCGATATTCAAGAAATTTTTGGTGCATATGTTTAGGCAGATTTAATACAAGTAATATGTTAGAGGCGTTGCTTTCAACGGGCGCGTAGCGTAACTGGTAAAGACGTGCTTCCAATCGTGTTGAGACCAATGGCCCCGAGTTCGAGTCCCCCAGAGTAAGTAAAAATTTTTCAAGTTTAATAAATATTTGTTTAATTCCAATAATTGTTTCAGAACCAAATTTGGTGGGTGGGGGAGTAGTGGGGTTGCCTCTTCTGCTCTGCGATGAGCTCAAGTAGATTGCCAACTTGTGACAGCTAAAACAGTATCCCACCCTACTGTTGTACAGTTGTGTAACAGCTGTCAAATTACCAATTGTATGGTAAAATTACTGTGAACTCAGTAAGAAAAGTACTTACTGTAAACATCGGTAAATATTACTTATTTATGTCGGTTGGCGCATTTTTAAACGAGATTTTCGGTTAGATTTACCATAGCAATAGTTCCTCTTACGTAAAGGTTTACGTGAAAGTTACTCTACAATTTGGTTAATTTTACCAACTTTGTGGGTTGGCGCATTTCCAACCCACAATATCGGTTAAATCTACCCACAGATTTCTTTGTGTGTGTCTAGGTTTTCGATGCCTTCATCCTCATACTGGCATACTTTGTGGCTCCACCAACAAACATCCGAGAGCAATGCATTTAGCCTCTTGCCTTGATATCTATTATGGCATTGTAACCTGGTGGAATCGCTCTCCCTGCGTCGTCGATTCTGAGGGTAATTGTTTCAGAGAAAAACATCCAGATAGTGATGCAAAAAAATGCAATTTTAAAGTCATCGATACGTTGATACGCTCAAACACTTGAGCATTCTTGCCATAATTTTCCTATTCCATCTGTGGCTCAGCTCGGTGCTTTCCAAAATGTTCTGAATCACAGGTTTAAGAACGTCCCATGCTTGCCGGTGATTCTTCGGAGCACAGTGGTGGAGTCATCGCTTTTCATTTAATTTTTCTGATACGTATCTGGTTCAGTCAGAACACCTGTTTAATGCAAAATCAGCTAATCCAGATATAAAAATAATTAAAATTCGAGTTTCGAAAGATGGTTTTTAAGCAATCAAAGATTTCGGCACTTCTTTTAACAGCAGTCTTGATAAACTTTGAAGGGATTCCCAATTTTATGTATCAAAACGGTATGAAGGGGTGTTCGTAGGAAGCTGGCGTGTACTAGAGATTTGTTTATATTGTTGTTTGGGATAATTTCGAGAAGAAAGGTTTTTCCAGGTTTTAGCTTTTCTTGGCAAAAAACATGAAAAATTGCCTTTTTTCGAAGTTTTTGCCCTTTTTGAAGCACTAGATGCAAATTTTTGGGTCAGTCTGTTCATGACTTTTTTTTCCCCTAGTTTATACTTTAATATCTTTCTCAAGATATAAAACAAAATTTCAAACGGTTTATGATTATGGACAGTTTGGGGTGAAATATGTTTGGTAGTCACAAAGTACCTTAACGATGTGATAGGACCAAGTCTGGATTTGGGGGTTTTAGCTTCGGTATGCTCTTAAAAATATATCGGGGTCTTCCGTCTGGAATTATGTCGCCATGTTGGCCATTGTGTTGATACCGTTTCTGGTGCTGACAGTGCATGTGGATAGTATTTTCATTATGGTGCACACGTATCAGCAGTTGGATCACAATCGGAATACCATATCACAAGAGACAGTTTGTAAGGCCGTTGGCCTAGTTGATCCTTCGATTTCGCAGACGGCGGGCAGTGAGATTTGCCTGCTTTGCGATTGGTGCCATTTCGAGTTTGCAGGCGCGGCGGTCAAGACATTTCCCATTGCGGCGGCTGCCATTCAGGTGGACTTTCTGTTCCAGATCGCCGCATGTCTCTTCCTGTCTTACCGCCTGCCTCTTCCAATTTCATTTCGTAGATGCAAAAAATTCGTTTGTTTG
Organism: Lordiphosa stackelbergi; assembly: GCA_018904235.1. Classification (NCBI taxonomy): domain Eukaryota; kingdom Metazoa; phylum Arthropoda; class Insecta; order Diptera; family Drosophilidae; genus Lordiphosa; species Lordiphosa stackelbergi. The sequence goes on along the minus strand of JAEIFU010000256.1, from coordinate 82,018 downwards.
TAATTAATACAAGTGTAGTCTATCGAGCTAAAATATCAATAGTTTTATCGAAACTTGCCAGCAACTAAGTTTGGTTTATCCAATGAGACACTCAAATTCGGCTAACCTACCGGTAAGTTTGACTAACCGGACATTGAGAAAATGGGTCTTAACCGATTTAAGAACCATGTCTTACGCTATCTTTGGAAATTCAATGACCTTTGCATTCATACCTTGATTTACCCTTTTAACCTTTCTAAGTCAAGGTTTGGCTCAAATGTAAGTCCAAAAATTAAAAAAAAAAACTTTTACTTTATTTTAAAATTAAAAAAAATTATTAAAATTTTTTAAAATATTTATATTTTTTTATTTCAATCTTAAAAAAGTATTGCAATGTTTAAAAAAAAATAAATTTTGTTTTAGAATTTAAAAAAAAAAAAAAAATTTCATAAGCAACTTTTTTTTATTTGTTTTTAAAGCATTTGTTTCTATCTAAACAGATTGCGATTATCTCGTTTACATTGGAAGATATTAATTTCGTCTCTCTAAATTGGACATTTCGCCCACTATGAGACAGACACACAGACAGACGGACGGACAAAGCTTAATCGACTCATGCTGATCAAGAATGTATATTCTTTATGTGGTCGGAGATTATTCCTTCTATGCGTTGCAAACTTCTGCACAAAATTATAATACACTGTTCAAGTGTATAATCTATGTTGCTCTTTTCACCTTAGAAACACCGAAATTGTTTTATGAATCAACCTTTTTGTAGGGGAGTGGGGGGTTGTGATCATAGTTTTGTTTTTCGAACATAACTTTGCGAAAAATCAATATTTTTTCGTTCGGTAAATTTTGTATTTTTTGGTAAAAAATGCACGCAACTTTCCTCATCACTAGTTTTAAAAAATAAATATACATTTCGGATTTTTTTATTTCAAATTGAAAAAAAGAAGTAATTTTTTTACATTTCGAAAATTTGTGGGGGGTTGTGAGCACCCCATCTAAAAGTTCAAAATTCGTGTTTTTATTCTTTATTAAATGAAAAAATGAACCATTTTTCTCATATTCTGAATTAAAAAAATATCAATGAAGAGTGAAAATTGATTGACTTTTATATTTGCTTGTTTTCTTTTATATACGAGCACTTTTTGCTTGTGGCTGTTTTTTAGTTTGCCTTTTTCAATGTTTTTTTTACTTCTTTGGAGAGTTTTTCTTTTGTTTTATTGCGCGTCATTCCAAAATTCTCTTTGAAAGTCAAAACCGATTTTTTCAAAGTGGCTCACAACCCCCCTATCTTCTTTTTTTTGGTGACGTCACATAACCAAAAAGAAATTGTTACAAAAAAATATATTTCTATCAAAAAGGCAATGGACCAAAGATATTTCCCTCATACTTACATTTGTCATTACGAAAAATTTTTTTTAAATTCACAAGTCGAAAATGGAAAAAAAAACTTTTTAAAAAAAAGTCGAGTTCTGGTTCACGAACTTAAAGAAGGAGTAGACTGATAGGTTGCTTGTCAAAAGTTAGGTAATAAAAAGGAAGACACATGACATAAACAAAAAGTTTAAATTTATTTTTCTTGTGGCCAATATTCGAGTGGCTCACAACCCCCAGCGGCTCAGAACCCCCATTCTCCCCTACTATCACGCAGTCTGCCCCGCGTTTTAAACTTTTTGTAGACGGTAAAAGGCTTTTGCGCTGAACCTAAAATTTTAATTTTTCGCTTTAGCTTCATGATAAAAATGGAGCCGAATTCAATTTACATATGTTGCAATTTATTTTCAACAAAAAATGTTTTGAAAATTATGCGGAAAATTAAGGGCGAAATTGTATATTTTTGCTGTCATTATGAAATCATTTCAAATCAAATAAACGTTATCCAAGATACTAAGACCTGGAAATGATAATGCAGTTGAATTCTAGAGGTAACTCAAAAATTGTTACAGTATAACATTTTTAATTATGACATCTAGAAAAAAATCATGAAACTATGACCTTTGTTTTCACCTTTGCAATCCCCCCAGTTGTTATTTTGGCTGGATACCCTGATTATCTATTGTTGATAGAAGGTTCGATCCAAAAATTACCTTTGGCCTCTTTAGAGTTGCCTAAGAATTCACTACCAAATCAATTGTAGAGTGTTGCATCGATGCATTACTTCATTTCAACAAAATACAAACAAATAATATGGTTTTAATGTTACTTGCAAAACTGGCTGACTGTTTTTTCTGTTTTTCTTGTTTGCAAAAAGAGTAACAATTTACAATATGAATGTAACGAGTTCATTTTGAATTCTTAGCGGCTGTTTACTACCTAACGCACTGAAAATTGTTATTGCTTGGCAGCACTGGCAGCTATTTATGATAGTGCAGCCCTGATAGCTATCGATACATAGCTATCGATATGGAATATTTATCGGTGGTTGTTTTAAATAGCTCTTGAAAATTTGGTTGCCCACGCTGATTTTTCTTTATCAAGGTTAATTACAAATAATCATATTCGTATATATATATTTCTAGTACATTCATATCATAGACCCAATGGTCCCTTTAATTGGTAGATGATAGATAAAAGCTTGAATCGCGCCAATGTACGTATGTATTTACATTTGGACTGATTCAGCTTACCTGTTTAATACAAAAGGAACATCACTGGCTTTTGTTTGTTGGCGCTGATATGACAATATGTTAATTCGACTCTCGCGAGAATACGCACCCAGTTTGCTGATGCTCATTGTGCTTGATAATGACAGAGGAGCGAGAGGAGATTGATGGCCCGATTTGTGTCGTGACTTCCATGTATCTCAGTAGTCTATGAGCCGCTCAATCGTCAACGCTGTACAAATTGAATCCGCGGCTTAGTTTCTCTCGAGGCGCAGTTCATTTCCTTATCAGCCGCGTTCGACGTGACTTAAATTCACATTTACTTGCTGACTGTTGCTTCTGTGGGCGAATCTTCTGAATCACATATTTACATTTATTGGTATTGATTCTGAGCAATCAAAATTGTGAAACAAAGAACTTTAAAATGAGGCAAAGTACCTGTGTTTGTCTGTTTGCTCTCCTAATGGGAGTGTTGGCTGAATTTGAAGTTCCACTCGGTAAGTACATGAACATATAGATCTCTATAATGTTTTAGTTTTAACTTACGAGGGTGGTACCATAAATTTTGGATCCAACGTACATGTAGATGCCGGTTGTGCTTGTAACGAATGTTTATGACAAAACAATAACAATTACATTAAGCTTAAGCTTTAAGTCTTACGACGCTACGTTGTTTTGTATTTTCTCAGCAGCCATTCTCAATACGCATCAACAGCCGAGTCAATATAGCTATGTCCGTCCGCCCTACGCATAAACAAACAGATCTAAGAGATAGTCAGAACTAGAACTAAAGGTACCAATTCCGTGGGATTTTCCACCATTGTGGTTGACTTCTCGACGCGTCGATCGTTGGGGTGCTATTCAAAGGAAGTTTTCCAGGCATTGTTTTAGAATTGCTTGAGGATATTATGCAGTAACATTTTTTGTAAAAAGGCTTATTAAAATCAATTAAACTAATTTTAACTATTAAGCAACAATACTAAAACATTTTATTCAAATTTGATGGGGTTTTCAAGAAATCAATTTGGGTTGGAGGATGTTCAACTGATTTGTTAAACCAATTTATTGTACAAGATTTAATTTTTTACTTTATATCATCAATTTGTTCAATTTCTTATTTTTAGCCAGCCATATTTCAAACCAAGATGTAAGCAGACACTTAAATGCACTTTCTCTGGCACAATGGCAAGGATTTGTAAGCTCTGGACTAGACTCAATTAATAGACAAAAAAGGTTTGTATAATATACTTAAATTTATAACCAATGACGCGACATCTCATACAAAAAATTTTAAAATTCGTGTTCGTGAAGCGGGAACATAAAAGAAAGGGTCAACTTGCTGATTCTATTCTAAGAATCTGTGTAGCTTTGTGCCTGCTTGTGCCGTTACCTTTGTTCTTCGGCTTGTGACGGTTTGGTTGCGGGTTCCACCAGCAAGAAACGCCATGCAAAATTGTTAGTAAGAGATGTCTGTTCTAGCTATTGATTTTCTTTGGTATAACTCAGCATATTCAAAATGACGCTGTATTCATTTACTTAAAGCAGTGTTCGGCGCGTACACAATAATGTACGGTGGAAGCGACGTGGAATCGCCAAAGTTATTGCCCCATCGTGACGCTTTCGCAATGCACCTTCGGCTCTAGTTGCGCTTCTTCGTTGGCAATACTGCAGAGCAAAATAAACATCGGCAAAATTCGATTGTGTATTGAGCAGGGAATTAAACCGAATTGAATTTCGGTTCAGGTTTTCTTACGTACCGAAAGATTCGTTTAGTTAAAAGTTTCTGATTTGGTTCTATTTTATTTCGGTATTCGGTTCCGTACCGGTACATAGATTATTATTTTGGTATTCTGGTATGTACCGGTATGGACCAGTAAAATAAACGGAAAATTTTAAACTTTAGCCCAGCCAAAGTGGGTAAGCAAGCTATACACATATAAATGTACATAAATTATCAATTTTATTAGCGTGTGTTTGCCATACAAAATGCACAAGTTTGTATTCATAAAAAATAATACATAAAAAATTAGGTATATAGAAGATATATGATTACTTCTAAGACGCATAATAGCAGTCAATGTATTTCCGTCCATCTGATTTCTTAGCGGAGTCATGATAAACTCCACACCGGAAAATTAAACGTTCTACGCTTACTTGGGTAGCTGGAACAGCAAGAATAACTTTTGATAGTTCATACAATTCTGGAAACTTTGTCTGAGTTTCTAAACACCATTTAAGTACATCATCTTTATTTTATAAACGTTTAATGCTCAGGAAAACCTTGATTGATGCCATTAAAATGTTTTGTGAAAATACTAAACTATTTGTATTGTCCTCTTTCTTTTCATATAAATTCATATGTAAAACGACTTCATTTCCACTTTTGGACAAAGTAATTGGGTCAAAGCTACTTTTCTCATTTAGTTGCAATTGAACAGAAGTGGATAAAATTCATGAATTTCCCGTCTCCCCAAGTACATGACCAAACACGTTAATGCGCTAATGACCACTACTTATATTGCCTCTTATTTCAGCTGTTGTTTCAGATGGTGGCGGACTCTATGGAACATTTTTATAAATCAAATAAATTAATATATATTCTTGGTTATTATCTGTCAGTCACACACATACTTTCTTGTTCAGAGGTTACCACGTAGGAATGCAATATTTTCAAAGAGACTGGTCTCACGTTTTTCTATTTCACTGAACAAAAGTTTTGCTTTTTCAAAACCTTTTTTTTTATTTGAAGCTTACAATTGAGCTAAACTGCATAAAAATCCCCCAAAACTAAATGCTTGCTTTGCAGTCTAGTTGGATCACTTAGAACCGAAACTGTAGCGGTAAAATATTTAGGTTCTTTTCGGCTGTAAAAATGTCGGTTCTCCGATACCGGTATACAATAAATTAAGAATATTGGTTCCTCTGACATTTGATCGGTTATTCTCGGAGTATTAGAGAGGAACGTTGTTCAGTCGACACCGTTTCTGTCAGAAAATTGTCAGCTGTTCGCTCTCATTTACGCTCTCTAGATACTTTTTGGTCAGCTGTTCGCTCTCTCTGGATACATTTGGATTATGGTCGTCTCCCTTTAACCACAGTGATTTCCTACTGGCACTTTGAAGTATCTTTTTGGGCACTATCGTTTAGCACCAGCAAAATTGAGAGGCAGCGCAAACGTTCTCTCTAATTCTAACTGCTCCATGAGTAAGCAACTGTTGTAAGCGAAGCATCTCCGCGGACGAATTTTTTGTGTTTTACTTAGTAGCCTCTGTATTGAAATATATTACTCTCTCGCTCTCGCTCTCTTTGACACAAATATAAAAAGTTGTGAGAGAGCGAGTGAGCCTACCTTGTTTAGTATACCTTGGGTCAGCTGTTCGCTCTCACTTGCGCTTTCTCTCGACTTCACGATTTATCGAACTATTGGCTATATTCGGGGGTGTCACAGAAATCTCTAGAGCTTTTGGCCTCGGTTGGTTTGCAAAACGCTCGAAAAATCCGTCGGAGTCCCAGAACTTCAAGAGATTTTATTTTCTTATTTGAAAAACGAGTTGGAAGGTTTGTGTACATGCTTAATGGTCCATCTCTATCCAATCTATAAACAGGGTTGCCCTTTCTCGCAAAAAAAATGTCCCATCTTCTAATTATGAGTTAATTTGATGTTTAAAGAAAATTTGTTGATTGAGTTATATATTTTATGATGCATTTTTAAATTATAATGAAAAATTTAAAATTTTTTTTTCGCCAATCAAATGTAACCTGAGAACCCTTAGCGCTCGTTGGTAAACAGAGGGCGCCACCAAATGCCACCATATGTAGGGGGCGCCAGCTGAGGTTGAGTAGCGAGTTGGATTATCAACATGCGGTTGGTTTTGCAAACAATTATTGAAACGCAAATTTTAATACATATTAAAACAAATAAAATATTAAATTCACTTGAAGCAACCGATCCAGAAAAAGAATTTTGCTAACAGTTCCAAAATAAAATTTGCTTATCAAAATGGTTTGTGTGGTGAATTTAGCTAAATCTCCCATCAAAACACGAGAGATTTGAAACCAACCAAAAGAGATTTCTGTGACACCGAGAATTAGTTTTGAGTTGGAATTTGGTTGAAAGAGATTTCTGTGACACCGCTGATTAGTCTTGTATTCTTGCATCCATTGAATACAGATCTGGGAATTACCTGTGTCAAAGAAACTTTTCAACAAATTAGATGGTGTTTACTTTATTTCCTTTTATATAGACACTTTTTCTTAAAAGGAGTAACCAGGATGATAAATAACTATTTTCTGTCCTTCTTCTCTTACAGTGAGCCATTATTCGGTTGTAAAAATGCAATAAAATATATATTTTAAATGTTATAGAGCGTTTTTTTTTTTCAAATTTTTTCAAAATTTACGAAAAAGTAATATATAAATGAGCAAAAGCATAGACAAAACTTATGCTTTATGCTCATAAAAGATAAATTTTGACACTTTTCTTTTAAAGTGTTGATTTGAAAGCTTAGAAATCGTGGTTATTGACCAAGTTATAAGTGTTTTTTTAAAAACAGTACGGAAACCCCGACTTTCGGGGAAAATTCGAAGACCTCTAAACGACTTTCGAAAAATTTGAAAAAAAACTCAAAAGTACTTTACTATATAAGCCTTCAAAAAATGCCGATTCAAAAAAAAAAAAAAGAATTTTTGTTGGGACACCCTACTGGGCATTGTACGTCTATGTCCACATTTAATAATGGTGGTCAAATGGTGGCTAGGCTGCCGTCTATGTAATAATTTTTGCCAGCTCCAACCTTTATGTTTTATTTATAACTTAGTATGATCAAATTTGAATTTAATCGAGGAACAAATAAATATAGGTAATAGCTTTAGGAATTCGAATGCGAATTTTTGGTATTCCACGTAGTCTAAGACCAAATATTGATACGAAGCGAGCGCCATTTTTTTTCAACGAAGAGATGCGTTTTATCCAACAATTGCAACAATACCCGAACGATAGGCAAAATTTTCGATACCCTGCCAAATCACTACTTTAATACAACTTTTTTGCTATCAATAGCCCTTATGATTGTAAAGCAGTGGTGTACAAAATGCAAAAAGCCTATCCCATGGGATAAGAACTCATAATTCTGCCGGCGTCGCAGCCGGCACACGCATAAAGAGAGAGAATTATGTGTTCTATAAATAGCACGCTCGACGGCTTGCTCTCTCACGACACTTGCATTCGTTGTTTTTTTCTCTCACGAGGCATTTGTTCGTTTGCTTGTGGCTCATGTTTGATGTCATGACATTTACTTCGTCGTTCGCTGCTACGCACACAAGAGCAAAGCTTGATAATGTGAGTGTTGGGCACCACTGTTTTAAAGTGATTTTAAGCTTGCACTTATAAGTGTAAACAAGAAGGTAAACGCTCATAGACCGAAATCTTAGTGCTATAGCCCGATTACCCATTTCTCAGGGGTAGAAATGTTTAAAAGCTTTGTTCCTGAGGGAGGGGCTAGCCGAAAAATATGCAAACATTTGTAACTCCGCTATTTATTATCCGATCTTTATAAAAGTTAGAGGGATTTTATCAATTTCAAATATAAAAAAATTTAAATAAAAATGTAAGTTTTATATTTAAAATCGATATCTGTGGAGGTTATTCAAATTTTTTTATAAAATATATACAACTTTTTTGTCTAAATTCAGGCTAGAGGAAAATCTTTTGAGATCCGACATCACAGTTCAAAATGGCAGCGTGTCACATGCCCAATTACTGGATACATTGCCCAACCAAGAATCGAAAGAAGACTGTGACATTGCACTTAAGATCCTGAAATCCAGCCTTTTCGTGTACAACACCCAGTGTGTTCCCCACGGCTTCAGCGGTGATGATTGTCGCAAATATCTGGAGAACAAGCCACTGCCGGAAAAATGTAGTCTTTTAGCTGATTGCCAAAAGTTACTAAAAGGACAGCGCAGTGGACACCATGCATTCAGAAGATTGCTCGACCGTCATTATAAAAATGGATTTCATGAGGTAATCTATAAATAGGATTAAAGACTTCCTTTTGCGTCAACCTACATAAATTTAATAATATTAGATGTTTGATGAGGATGACCTGCCTGGAGCGTGGCCCATCAGCATGGCGTTATATGAACCCGATAGTACACAGAAGTCTGGCCAGGTGCAAAATGGCAATATTGGAAATCTAAACCTGGGTGTTGTGCAGTGGGCGCAGTTTGTCGAGCACGATTTGAGCAAGCCCGTTTCACAGTCAATGGGTAAGTACCAGAGGAGAAAATTTTCAGCAATAATGAGTACTCAAGAATAAAGCACGGCTTTTTGAGTACAACGAACTCATCGGAATTAATATTTATTGCCTTCCGTCAAATGAGTATGAATTAATGAATGTTTAAAGCGAATTGATTGACTGAGTAGAAACAAATTACTCAGCTTACTGTCCCATATCACAATATTAACATCCCACAAAAACGTAGTACACTTTCAGGTTCTCTATATCATGCTTTTAATTAACGTGTTGGTATCTATTTCATCTGTTTCATCTTTGCTTGCAGCGAATGGATCTCCGATAGAGTGCTGCAACAGCAATCAAAACTCTCTTCAGCCCAGGTACCACCATCCGGTCTGTGCCCCAATTTTATCCAAACTTAACGGCAAATACGGCAAGACGAACTGTCTTAACTATGTCAGAAGCGCACTGGCTGTAGGTAGCTGCAACTTTGGCGCTGCTGAACAGGTGAGTGCGACTCAAATTGACATCGAGATGTGCAAAATTCTGATTTTTCACTGTAATTCCAGCTAAACCAAGCCACAGGCTATTTGGACTTATCCCAGTTGTATGGCTTCACGCCTGCCGCCGAAAGAAGAATGCGTACCTTAAGGCATGGCTTACTAAAGTCAACTTCAAACGGGTCGCATCTCAATGATCTGTTACCCATGACCACAGACATCGAAGATGAAGGGCACAAGCACACCTTTTGCGCCTGGGGTGCCAGCGCGAATGCCACCTGTTTCGCGGCTGGTGACTCGCGTGTTAACAGTAATCCCTACTCCATAATGATCTACACAATCTTCATGAGAAACCATAATCGAGTCGCTGCTGAGCTGCAGCAACGAAACAGAGACTGGAGCGATGAGCAGCTATTCCAAGCGGCCAAGGCCATCAATGTGGACATTTATCGGCGTGTGGTCATGAACGAGTGGCTGCCTGCTGTCCTGGGTGCTCGCCTTGCTGCAGAGGTCAAAGCCACGCCGCCATTAGCCACAGGTCAGCGTCCTTCTGAAGTATCTAATGAGTTCGGTGTAGCTGCCATTCGCTTTTATTTTTCGATGTTGCCAAATGTTCTGCACGATCTGACCAAAGAAGGCGATGAGGAGACGAAAATCAAGTAAGTGGTATGGTAAATCCTTGTCGCACTTCTACAGCTTTATTACTTACAGCCGAGTCTTGCCGCTTACAGACTTGTTTGTGCTCAAGGATGAAATATACCAACCACGACTGCAGTATACAGCTAAGAAACTGGACGAGATCCTGCATAGTTTGCTCAATCAGCGCGCAATGAAAATGGATGCCTCCTATGTGGGTGGTGTAAGTTATTGCCACTTTATAATTGTCACTGCTCTGACGTAATCCGTTTTTGCAGATTGTCTGGCCAGAAAACAGCAAGCCAACACACGCCGACATGTTAGCATTCGATATTCAGAGAGGACGAGATCATGGACTGCAGCCGTACTACAAGTACTTGGAAGCGTGCAGCGATATTCGTAAAGTCACTGGTTGGCATAATTTTGAAGCGGTCATTCCGAAAGATGTGAGTAAAACTTTATTTAGATTACAAATTACGAGAGCTGCATTTAGTAATTGGAAATTTATATAATTTCCAAATAGTCTTTATTGGGATTCATAAAACTTGCACAAGTTCATATCCATGTTCCAATCATTTTATACAGTCAACTTTTTGAGAAGTTGCTTTCCAATCGATCTTTAAATAAATAGGTTCTACAAAAACCCCAGAAAAAAAAAAAAAAAAAATTAAAACACTTTAAAAAGTATTATAATTTTACCCAGAAGTTTGCAACGCGTAGAAGGAATCACCTCCGACCACGCAATGTTTCAATTTCAAAACTATAATTTGATTTGTTTTTAAGGTAATTTTTTTGGTACGGAAATACTTGAAAAAAGTGTAAAAAATCTCTACATATTATTTCGTCGATAAAAAGTGCGAAATAAGGCGCTCATCTCTAGTTGCTATGTTTTCAAATTTAACTTGGCGGGAAAATTTAAACTAATTAATCAGTAATAGTTATGGTAGATTTTAATGATGCAATATTTGCTAGAATAGCTTTATGTGATTTGTTAGAAAACGGTAGTAAAGGCTTCTAGGTGTTCAGGGTCCTTAATTGCAGTAAAGATCCAAGTGGAGCCAGATGTAAAACGTAAATAAATCGCAAATAAATAAATCGTTTGTAGGTTCATAGTGAACTTTAATTGTAATATTTCAATAATTTGCTCCAATAGGCAATTGGTGCTCCTTGGACACGACTAGGGAAAGGGCAGAATCGACTGTTTTGGCCATGGCATCTCGATGTTATGTATTTATAATGCAACGGCATAGATTAGAAGATGTTGACACGACTTGCGGCGACAAAGAAGTCCCCAGTCTGACCATTGAAAAGTTCTGCGGCTCATCCGTTCGACATGCGGAATCGCCGTCGTCCACAATTGAATCCTCTTGTGCTGGGCCAAGATCCTCATCATCAGCCCTCTCGAATGAGGAGCTAATGTTCTTGAAAAGAGAATCAGCACTTATTTGTTTATATGCATGGCATACGCACACATTCCTTGTGCCGACAAGTTGGTCAAAAACGACATGAGTGGAGCTAACTGCCACTTCACATCGCTGCCTCCTTGAGTTGCGATGGATACTACACCACCGCTTTCACTCTTACACACACTTTCACTTAGGACGCCGCCAGCGAACGGTGGCGCTGTCCTTTAAAGAAGCCCAAGCCGCGTTCCAATGATCTCCTAGCAAAAACAATCAATTGTGAATAGCATTATTAAACTCAATAAATATCTATACTTTCCCAGATAATTTTTGTCAACCCGCTATCATAATGTTTTTCATGAATGAGCTAGGGCCACCTTTTCCTCCAATGAAAAGTTGTTCAGCCTTTTTAATGTTTTTGTATAGTTGTCCTACTCATTTTAAAACTCCGCGCCAAAACACTTGTATGTACAAATATGGTGCCTACCGCCATGAGTACGAAAAATATGTTTTACATATATTTCACACCTACGAAATCATCTCTCATCGCGTGACTATCGGGTGACTATCGCGTGACACATTGACGTCGGGTGGCAACGCTCTGTTATCGATATGACAATTTCGCGCGTGAACTCCATACCAACTCACGAAAAGGCAACCTGCGAAATCCGTGCGAAATCATTTTTTTATATGGACTTTTTCATTTCGCGGGCATTTCGCAAGTATCTCCATACCAAGCTTAAATAGTGTAAAGCTAAGTTCCCACAGGCAAATAATTTGCTCAAATTTTGATGAAAAATTGACTAAATAGGCCAACTTAGAAAACTTTTCGGCTATTTTTGATCAAATTGCTTACGTATGGAACCAAAGATTTAGTTTTAAGTTGTGCAAAATCTGTAATCATTGCTATTTAGAGACATTTTTATGAAATTTTGGGCAAATTATTTGACTGTGGGACCATAGCTTAAGTAAATATTATATAAGTAAATTGTGTTTTTATTCTTTTTGGTGTTTTAGTGTACACTTTTTGACACCCAACGAGCGATTCGTAACGTGTAGCAACGCTAAAAATGTTCAGTAAGGTTTGCTATTTCACCATGAACAGACTAACAAAAAAAATTCTTCAACGACGTATCTCATATTTGGTTTAATGGGTACTTCAACAAATAGAATTTACAAATTCGGCATAAAGAGCTCAAGAGTTTAAGATCTGCTACTGAACCCTGATTTATGTTTGGTACGATTTGTGGGTCGATTGCATCATTGGACCGTTCTTTTTCAAAAATAATGAAAAACGCCACGTTACATTCACTGGAATAAAGTACCGTGCGATAATTACCGACTTAGAGCAAAAAATTATTAACAAATCAAATAATTTGCCCCAAAACTATGGTTTCATATGTAAAGAACTTCATCATAAATATGTAGCTTAAGGTGTCCCTAGAGTAAAGTATTTTTGAGATTTTTGTCAAATTTTTCAAAAGGCGTTTAGATGTCGCACAAATCGAATTTCCCCCCAAAAATGGGGTTTTCTTTATTGATTTCGGACCTCTAAAAATCTCAAAAATACTAAAGTATCTTTTACTTACTCTACTTACTCTCATACTCTATAAGCTTTCAGAAAATGCTAGTGCACCAGTGAAAATAAAAAAGATTTGGGGCACCCCAATGTAGCATATTCAACCTAATTTTCATAAAAACTTGTGCAAATTATTTGCCTGTGGGACCTTAGATTAAGTCTTTTGAAAATTACTTAGGTTTTTGTTAACACTCATGTCATTCATAATCAGGGACCATAAAAAAGAATTACACAGGTTTACAAGCTTTGGCATCAGAGAAGATACACGCAGATAGGCGCTGAATTCAAAATTATAGTTTTTAATCCATAACTCTTAAAATCGCTATTTTATCGGCATATTTCGCATTACGTCCGTTACGAGCTCCATAGAGTGGTTCGTTCGTCCGTAATGTTTAATTACATTTGTGCGTACATTACGTTACGTACTTTACATATTATTTCTTCTTCTTTATTGGCCATCACAATCGTTTGACGGTCTGGGCCTCTGCGATTAATGATCTCCAGTCGCTTCTGTTCCGTGCGAGCTGGCACCAGTTGGTCACACCAAGCTTGGCAATGTCTGCACGCACCTGGTCGTCCCATCTTAGTCGAGGTCTCCAACCTGTTTGCCTCTTCCTCCATATGTATTCAGCCGAATTCGATTTATACGCTCTTTTTACTGGAGCTTCTTCGTCTATCCTGGTGACATGACCAAAGCAGCGCAGCCGCTGTTGCTTTATGCGCTTGACCAGGCAGATTTCCAGATAGAGCTCATACAGTTCGTCATTTTTTCGAATGCGGAAATCATCCCCATCTTTTAAAGGTCCATAAATTCTCCGAAGAATCTTTCGTTCCGCTGCTGTCATTGTCCATGCTTCTGTGCCATATTGCAGGACTGGGATGATAAGCGACTTGTACAGAACTAATTTTGTTCTTCGCTTGAGGTCTCTGCTCTTGAACTCCCTACTGAACCCGTAATAGCATCGGTTTGCAAGAGTGATTCTTCGTCGGATTTCCAGACTGATGTTGTTGTCGCTGGTTATCGTCGTTCCGAGGTAAACAAAATCCTCTGCAACTTTGAAGTTGTATTCTCCCATTGTAACCATTGTGGGGGCCAAGACGCAAGAGATTTTGGGGGGGGGCTCTTTGTCCGGCGGCTCAATTACATTTTAATACTCATAACTACTAAAAATTACAATTAGAAATGGAGTTTGTAGGTGGGGTGTACGGGGATTGCATATCATTGTGCTTAATAGACTTAATATTCTGGTGAATATCGTGTTTACCGCGGCCGGCAGAGAGGGAGGCGAGGGGGCGCGGCGGCCGGCGCCCCCTTATATCCCCCCCAAAGCCCGGCCCCCCACGTTCGAGCGTGCCTCCGTCGTTGAAGACGGGCCCGCGCGCCGCCGCCAGAGGGGCCGGGCGCCCCGGGAAGAGACGCGCAAGAGGTGTTAACGGTTAAGTATAACCTCCCGAGCTAACCGGAGACCGCCGCCCCAGGTGGGGGGCGGCAAACAGGGTCCATGGGTAACAATTCACAAACCATCAAAAGACAATGACCAACTTCGTTCATAGCTGTCCTGTTGAGGGTCACGGGAGGTAAAAGAAGGAAAAAACATATTACACCACAGTAAACAAAAACTTCCTTCTAAAAAAAAAAAGTAGGGGGCGCAAAAAAAAAGACAAAAAGGGAACAAGGAGGGGAGGAGGAGGAGGGACAAAAGAAGGGGAGGAAAATTAAAAAAATTAAAAATGTTAAAAAGTAACGTGCTTAATCCATTATTTAAACAGTTATGACGAAAGTCAGGGGCTCGTACCTGTGGCTAGGATAGGAAAGCTGCAACTGTTGTACTTTATTCATTACTGCAGTGTCTCGCAAAATCTACTTGAAGAGTCTTCACAATCGCGCATTTCAAAGTAAGTTGCAATTCGTTGAATTATGTAGATTAGCTGTGCAGGATTTTCCAATGGCCGATGTGCAAACTGCGGCCCATATACAGGCCCTCAGATTATGTTAATGCCAATTAAATGCAAAAATATATACAAATCAAAGCTAGAAATTATGAAGCGACGACTGATGCTCCTGCTAACTTTTTATCACTAATATTGATTAGTCAATTTAGTTTTAAATCAAATGAATGAACGTACAAATTTTCAAATTCATAATCAGTTTAATTCTTTTCTTTGTAAATGAATTAAATCAAAACTAATTCAATTCTGATTTCGAAAAGTTGTAATAATTTAAAGTATGTCAATTCGATGCCTGAATAATTCGCAGGTTTGATTAAAAAATTAATTAATAATAATAAAAAAGCTCTGGTGGCGGACCTGTTTCGTTACATCGCCGACCCCTTATACCCATTTTAACTTAGATTTTTTGTAAATTTTTAAAGTTTTATGAATTTTGGAATAAGAATTGATAGATGGCAATTGTGGACACGTAAATGGTTAGATCAAAGCGGTTCAAAAAGTCTAAACAATTTTTCAATATTTTTGAATGTAATGTAAAATTGGCTATACAGCCACAAAGGGCCAAGCCAAGCTTCTCTCAATCTCTTGGCGTGTGTGCTTTTAATTTTTCGCACAAAAGAAACGCCGAATCCGAAAGGCAACGTTTCGAGAAGCTTTTTCATGGCTTCAAAACTGGCGCCAATTGCCGGTGAAGGTGACCGGATGTGTTCAAGCTGTTTTCTAACCAAAGCAAACAACTTTTTCTTATTAGATGTTCCGAGGCGGGACCTCCCGCACAGCAGGCCAGCACACCAACCACTGAGCTACACCCCGGCCATATATGTTTTTGAATGAGTTAGACTATAATGTAGACGGGTAATTGGCGGTTTCAAAGAATCCGGAAATTCACAACATTTTATGATTAGTTTAGATTATAATGAATATTTAATAGTTGGCAATTAAAGAGGTTAAAAAGGGGATGTCGGTCAATCGGTTTAAAGAAATTGTAACATTGCAGTATTCTTCTTATATGATGTTAGATTGACATGAAGACGGGTAAATAGAAGGTGTAGATCAAACGGTTTAAAAAATCGCGTGGTCTTAAAAAAGTTTTTATAAATTTAGATTATTATGAAGCTTAAACTGATGACAATAGACAAGTAAGCGTCCCGCCTTCGCTTTGTGTTTAAAATTCTAAAGGGGGCACGCCGGGTAGGTTTAGTTTTCAATAAACAAACGTTTTCAAAATCACATTTTATTTCGATTTCAAAGGTCTTGGATAAACTAAAAAGCATCTACCAAAGCTGGACTGATGTGGATCTCATTGTCGGCGGTATTTCAGAGTATACCACAAATGGAGCTGTTGGTCCTACCTTTAGCTGCATACTCAGTAAGAACTAGTGATACCATACTTTGGTCTTAAATGCATAATAAATAATTGTATTCTTTTTAGCTGAGCAATTCTCAAGGGTCCACCAGCGTCATCAGCAAGAGCAGTCCCCACTGCACGACTCTTTATTAAAAACATACCGCGGTATAAATGGAACCCAACTTTTGTGTCTGAATTCGGAACTTAAAAGTGTGCCGCAGAATATCTTCCAGTTGCTATCCGTAAAGTAAGTACATTGTTATGATTAACGAGCTTGCAAATTTAATCACAACTAGGAGTCACACGCCTGTACACGTAATAACTCACCTGTCAGCAGAGCCAGCTGCTATCAACGCCCCAAGAGAGTGTGACTGAGTCATGACACAGCACACGAGTTGATTTACTTTTAATATTAACTTAAGTATTTTTGCGATAAGCACCTGAAATTAGAGACATACCCGAAATCACTAAAGTGTGCATGATCATCTTGCATATACCCTTGGCTTTAAGATACACAAAAAAAAAACTTTAACAAAAATACCAAGCAGTGAAGAAACCCTAATATTCTTTCTTTAAGACAAATTTTTCTATGAAATTGACTGCACATTTTTCAAGGTTATTCTCTCCTAATTATCTACATCCTTAACAAAAGGATTTGAATCTTTCGGAATCCTTCCACAACCTGTAATTAAACAACTACGTGAATATTCACCTTTTCTCTGCTTCTATTTTAGATGTCCTATTAGAGTCATTCTCTGTAGTTTCACAGCGCAATCTTAAATTGTAAATAAATATAAATCTACACCGGCCACTTTTGTCTACCAAAGCGAGATATCACACGTCTAGGCAATGACTCATTCAACCACATACGTTTCTTACATTTTAGACAAAACAAATAGAAGATTCATTTGCTTAAATACTTCCAGAGTTATTAGTGGTATTCCTGAAAGTGATTTGTTTTTGATTTGCTTTCGATTTGATTTCGTGAAACAGCTGATGACAGCTGCTCCATACAAAATGAGCAGTGTGCCCAGAAAATGCAAGGAAATTAAGGTCGTACTAATTGATTTCGTAAAATCAGCTTCGAAGCTGATTTCGATTTGCTTTCGTTTTAGTGTGACAGTTCTTTTAGAGAACTGCTTGACTTGGTCAAACATGATTATGGTTATTTATCTGCACAGCTTTCCTAGAAAGTTCGAAGTTACAAATTCTTCCACAATATTATTCTGCCCTTCCTCTTTGGATTTGTCAAAATGTATACGTGTGTAAATTGTATGAAAGCAAATCAAAATGAAATCAGGTTCGTTCCACCAACTGCTGTGCTTTTGCTTTCACGAAAGCAAATCAAAAGCAAATCAACTTTCAGGAATACCACTATTAAAAATAAATTTTGATTTCAATTTGTAAGAAACAAATAAAAATTTTGTAGTTAATAAATGATAGAGCACAATTCCTGCCTGACTTAACAGAATCCTTTATGTAATTTAATATAATATTTATTCCAAAATTTAATAAATTTTTTTTCGTTTTTATTTTTAGAAACCGCTTGGTAAAATGTGACGAAACTGTTTGATTGGTGAGGCAGGAACCACCATACGAACAACAATACACCGATTTTAATATCCTTAAAATCTATGATTAAGTTCCTAAACAAAATATACCAAATTAACATTACCCCAACGCTGGGGTAGCTCATTAAAGACTTAAAACAAAGAATCTGAGTGTTTTATAATCTTCTGCATCGGAACCCCGTTGGAACAATTATAAGAAAATGTAATTGTTAAGGCAATGTCTTACTTTGACACTGCGCGCCTTCAGATTAGCGCCCCTCTCTACATTCATCGTCAATGTTATCTAAGCCGCTTCAACTAAGGCCTAACAATTTTCATATTGGACATTCATTAATTCTTCTTAAAATTAAACAACAATGGCTACTCAGCGTTTCCACAGAAAGGTGAACCAAAACCATGAAACCATGAACTAAAAATTTAGGACAGTGAGTTTTTCATAGATGGTAATCACATATTTAAATTTTCTGCTGATACGAGTGGGGCGGTTTTTGTATGCTTATTCTGCTATGCCCTTAATGAAAATAATCAGAAGTACGGCGTCAGAGAAGGGCTTTTCACGTTGCTTATCATAATGAGTCAAATATAATTAAAGCAAGATTTATTTTTGAGCAAATCAGCTATACACAGAAAAAAAAGATTCCCTTAGAATGGATATTCGATGTATCCACTTTAAGAAAAAAATGTCAAAAAGTAGTAACAGGAGAAGGATCATTCCGACCCTATAAAGTATTATATCTGATCAGCATCAACAGCGGTTGATATAGCCGCCGTTGTCCGTCCGTTGTCCGTCCGGGCGTCCGTCGTTGAACACAGATCTCAGAGATGGTAAGAGATGAGGTTTGACGTTGGGCGCTTCTTATACTGCAGGCAGATCAAGTTTATTTTTAATTTTGCCACCCCCCCCCCACCCCCGCAATTTTGAAAAAACGTCATATCTCCACAGTTTGTAGATAGATGATTCGTCCTTCCAGAGATAGTTAGTCATTACCAAAAATACGATTTCCGAAGAATGATAAAGATCGATGAGCGGTTCTAAGTGAGCAATTAAGTGAATCACCCCGCCCCCCCCCCCCCCCCCACACCACGCCGCGTAGAGAGAGAGGGAGAGAGAGAGAGAGGGGGGGGAGAGAGAGGAGAGGGGGGGGGGGGGAGAGAGAGAGGGGGAGAGAGAGGAGAGGGAGAAACTTAGAGTGACGCCGAGTTCCCTCAGTGGTTTTTAAATATTCTTTTCACATATTTCTGCTCCATTGGACGAATAGATAAAGATCAATATAATATTTTTTTTCTGATATATCCTTTTTAAGCGAAAATAAATCGACTTCGAAAATATCCAATGGATCTCAAAAAAGATAGTTAACTGTCCAGTCCAAATGGATACCGAAAATATCCTGTGGATCATCAAAAACTATCCGTTTTTTCTCAAAGTACTTATTGCAGATCATTTTAAAATTAGTTGTATTAAGAAAGTCGAACGCATTCCGCAGAGATTTGCTTTTTAGTAAAAGTAGACAAAATGCACTTCCGTATTCTGTCACGTTGCGTATGCCTTTTTGTCTGCCTGTATCTTGGGACCTTACTGTCTACAACTCTCAGCTTTGGCATTACATTAAATAAAGTGCTATCCAAAAACCAATATTTGTTTATTTGAAGACAAGCAACTGTCTGCTTGTTTGTAATATGTAATTCCAACATGTGTATGAAAAAATAAAGTAAAGCTACATATCTTTCGCACCGACTGAATAAGGAGAACTTTTACGATATGCCCCTGCTCACAACGATTGTCCGACGCCGTAGATTTACAAATTCGGTTCAGACAAAAAAGCTAAAAGATTGCGGAAATTGAAGTAGTGGGAGCATTGAAACGACAATATGTGGTAAAGGTCGTCATAGTTATCGCACAGGACTCGGAAAGGATCATGACGGGCGTAATTTGAATTGCACACTTTGAATTGCAAACACTACGGATGAAAACGGCAAGTTGCTCTGCAGGGCACATTCCAGTTCAGAAGACTTAGGAGGAGAGACGAATCTACATCACCAACAATCAGCTTATGCAGAAATATTACACCTTGACTAGTCCTGCTGTCTTTTAGAGTGGGCAAGTTCAAAAGTCGTAGCCTATCTACATAGGGAGGCAAACGGCGACCAGCATCCCAGAACTGTTTTTGAACCGACTCTAGTATGTCTTGATTGAAGCTATACTGAGAAGTCTAGATGCTTGAGTAATAGAGAATAGAGAAGCCTGGCTATATTTGGATCTTTAAACTCCTTAAAAAATTTTTGTAAAATTTTCTTTGTTTTTCTTCATTGTAAAGATAAGATAAATGAGATGAGATAAATTTTTAGTTTCGTACGATATTTCACATGAATAGAAACAATTTTGTACAGCTTTGAAATCTGAATACGTTTGCAAGGCATCTTATTTGTATGAAAATGTTTCTATTCATGTGAAAAAAGTATACAAAACCGAAAAAGCAAAGATAACTTCGCCAGTGCCACAGTTTTAATACAATTGGAAAAGCTCGCTTAAGCGGTTAATGACCGTATAAAATTAAAAAAGACCGAGTTTAGGTGCGCTTACGTTGAATACAAACAAGTTTTGCTCATTAAAACCCATTTTCCGATCGTTCCTTTGGCAGCTACAAGAAGTACTCATCCCATTCGACGGTTCTGACATATTGCCAGAGTGCATTCAAAGGAAGACTTTGTGCAAAATTACAGCTTCAAAACTGAGGGACTAGTTCACTTAGAAACAGTCACTGCCTCAGCTCGACATGCTGATCAAGAATATATGTTCTTTCTGAATATGATTATATGAGTTGAAAACTTCTGGGCAAAAATATGATTTGATACACTTTTCAAGTACATAAATAAAAAAATCCACTGAAATTTGGTCATCAGGAAAGTGACATTTGCGATTTAATTTATTTAACTTTTGGAGTAAGACAGTTTCATACAAATATTTTAAATTCCAAGAAGCTTGGCTTGGCCCCGTTGGAGGAGCTGTATAGCCAATTTTACATTTTACAAATATTTGTAATCCAAATTAGTAATGTGAGGTCCCGCATTTGTTGTCAACCACTTCGTCAATGAGTGGGAAGTGAATTGTAAAGTAATTTTAAGTAGTTTAAGGAAATAGTGCCCATCGATTAACTCTGCCTTAGTTGTATATTGTTTTCCGGGCTCGTACAGTTTTCTTGCCAACTATTCCCAAAAGTTCTCAATAATATTCAAATCAGGCGATAATGGTGGCCACTCGAGAACATCACCTCTTTGGCTCTGACTCTAAGGTTTCACGGAACGAGTAATGTAAATTGGAATATTATCGTGCTAAATTTGCGTTTTAATTTTAAATAAATTTTGGAAGTAGAGAAAATCAGTTACTTGTTAAACACTGCAACTCGCAGGTGTCCTAGTAGCATATGTATATTCATTTATAACTTACGTTTTCCAACATTTTGAAGATTGAGGATTGTTTCTCATTTCATATCAAATGCATCTAGACCTAAATTAATGTTAAAAAAAAAATAAAGTAAATATTTAAGAACGTTCAGGTAATGATGCCTTTACCTTCTTGGAAATTTGGATACATAGAGAGAAAAAGGCACTGAACTCGTACTGAAATCAAGAATTTTCAGTTTCAAAACTTCAATAAGCCACAAAATTCTTGATTTAAGTGTGGAATTTCTTGATTCAAGAGCGTTTTTAAAAATTCCTAAGTTCTTGATTTCAAGAACGTTTTGGATATGTTAAGCACTGTTCGGGCTTTTTTAAAGAACTTTTCGAGCTATTTTAGCTAAGAGCAATTTTTACTAAATGTCAGAGCTCGTTTTTACATCAAGAATTTTATTTTCATTTTCGAATTTTGAAGGGTCAATTTCGAATTTAAGAACGAAATGGTCGTTTCGCTCTTTTTTGAGTGTACGCCCTTGTAAACGAGAAAAAATGCCAAATTGATGTACATTTATGGTCTAAGTGAGGTCTATGACGTTTTTATACCCATTACTTGTAGAGTAAAGTCGTCATGTAAAAGGCATAAGGAATCATTTTCGACCATATAAAGTATATATATTCTTGATCAGCATCAACAGCCGAGTCGATATACTTATGTCCGTCTGTCTAATCTCTGATTTTCATCAAGATCGGTGCCGAACAGTCGAGTTAGACAATTTCGCATACTTTTCGGACTACTACTGAGAGCAAATGTTTTAAAAATGCTTGAAATGTAGACAACTCAACTTAACTACCGCACAGAAAACGAAATGGCAGAGCTAACTTCGTCTGCAGTGAGTTTTAATACTTAACACTTGCGGAATTTGCTCCAACTGATAGTACCGATAGGTCACAAAAAACCAAAAAGGTTTTTTCACTTTGACCATTTTTCCGACCGATCGGTCCAAAGGCAGCCATAATATATAGTCATTCGATTTTGACTAAATTTGGCAGATCTGTTTGAAAGTACATAATACTGCATATAATACTGAGTTTAGCTTTCCCATATGTTAATTAACAGAGCATTAACATGAATGCTATTATATTAACATTATGCTGACAGCACATGAGATCTAGATGATCATATAGACTAACGAACGGACGGACAGACGGCCATGGCTATATGGTTAACGCCAAGTTAAAACGGCAAAGTATTTATAAGTGTAGCATTTCCATGACGCCTGATGGATGGCTAAATAAAAGCGAAATTTGACTGAGCATTTCAAGCGGCTGAATTGCTGACCGTTTGTTCCAATTGATACTAAAGTCCATATTGCACAGATATTTCTGCTGAGACTCCATTCAACAGAAATCGTATACACACAGGTATCGAAGTAAGTTTAGTATATAGTATTTCTTCTATTTTACAGCGAGCTCCGGTTGATAAGATTGCCAACAATACTGGCAAGCAAAGCAAACTCAGAGATAAAACCAACTTTTGCTTTTGTATTTGGACTCTTTCGAAGCGCTGATAAGATTCAACTGAAACAATTTCAGGCAATCAATTTATGCAGTCGGTGTGCGAGGAACCAGCTGATATCATTCCGTTGGTCTCTGTCACTGCCAGTTATAGTTCGATTTTGATTCGCGGCGGGTCAGAACTAATTTTGTTGCGTGGTACCTGAGTAGGGAATCGAGCAAAAGTCTAAGGTAACTAATTGCTAACAGTAGCGATTTACCCCACATTGGTGACACACGACTCCAAAGACTCGTAAATCAAGATCCAAAGGAGATAAAACAAAGATTACAGCCACAACATATGTTATGATTTGTTGGCATCGTCTTTAAGTGATGTCATGTTATTAATTAATCTTTAATAAATAGCTCAATGAAATAATTGGAATTAATCATGGTCTTTACCAAGACCTTTATGTAATGTGCCTTCATTAAAGATTGCTTCATGTGAAAAGAATTTCCTGGCCAAAATGTGATACTGGCAATACATAGGCACTGGCAGTGAGGGCCCAATTGCAAAAGTAGTACTTAATTTCGGTTATCTAATCAGCGCCAGGCAGCTACTATAGAATCACAACCACACAGGTGAATACTTGCATGTGTATGCCTACATTGTAGGTATGTAATGTAAATGATTGTGAATACGCTTTGGCCGGTGTCTATAAAGTGTTATATCCACACACTAGAATCGAGTTCTTGCTTAAAAAAGTGTTTCGGTATTGCTTTGATTTCAATTTTCGTCGTGCGACACTTAAACTCTTTTATGCTGTTGGATTGAAAGCTACGCACAATGGTTAGGGAAGGCTACAGAACCTTAAAATATTTCCGGCATATCTCGGTTATGCATAGGTAATCTCTTAAACAGCTATGATAGCTTAAGAATTTGTTTATTGAAAAGTTATGTACACAAATTTATATTGTTATCAGCGTCTGAGCGTGCCAACATGTAGTTAAATTTTTAGCTTCAAGCACAACCAATTCGGAGCGCTATTCTAACCTTCTTCCAAATACAATACAGATAGAAACGTTGGCTTGTTTTTCAAACATTAGTGCAGTGCTTGGATTAGTTTCTATTGAAGTAAACCACCAACCAAAAATAACCAACGAAATGGTCAGGAGTGCATTCACTGTGATAAATTTCGAAACCCTTTCGACAGTCTCATTCAACTATAAAGTACGAGAGTCGTTCGTTAAAACTCAACTTTTGATATCAGAATATGCTGTCAGAACTATACCACTTTTACAGCCGAAATCTAAGGAAAGGTGAATTGCGGGAGATTGTTAAAGATAGAAAGAAAGATATAGGACGAGAATTTTATATCCAAGTAAAGTTTAAAAAGATGAATGCCGCACACTGGAGTTGGTTGGTGGAGTTTACAATCCTGCTGAGCTTTGCCTCCAGCCATTTAAGCTTCTAGACTTCAAAGATCAAGGACAATTCTGACCAGCGTTGTTCAATCAATCAAGAAATTAAAAGTATTTTCCGTGTATTTGCAAACGAAATATGACACTTGGAACAAATACCTATTTTTATGTCATTTAGAAAACATATTTTTAACGACAGCATAATCGGTCAAATCCCCAGAGGTCAGCACCCTTGAATGAGCGAGTAGATACGGGCCCACAGTGTTTCATCTAGAACAAGCAAGCTGAACAAAATTATTTTTTTAGCTTTTTGCATTAATTGACTGAAAAACGAGAAGGCCAAGCTATCTTCGTCTTTGCCGAAGTTTTCATACCCTTGCAAATGTTTTAATACTTCAGAGTTTAAGAACGCCAGCATTAAAACAAACAATTTTTCTAAATAAAACCCACTTTTCGACCGATAGTTCCTATGACATTAGTATAATATTAATAATCGCTGAGGACACGTTAACATTAAAAACAAAAAGGTTTCTCATTAAAACCCAATTTTCGACCGATATTTTCTATGGCAGCTAAAAGATATAGTCATCCGATTTTAACAAAAACTACCAAATCTTTGTGAAAGCGTAAACTATTAATAATCGCTGAAGTGGGAGACATTAGCAGCTATAAGATATAGTCATCCGATCCGGTCGGTTCCGACATATTAGCAGTGTGCAGTAAAAAGAAGACTATGTGCAAAGTTTCAGGTCGATAGCTTTAACACTGATAGACTTGTTTGTGTAGAAACATATCGACTCAGCTCGTCACCCTGATCAAGAATATATATAGTTTATAGTAGGGTTGTCGAATATATCAAAAATATCTATATCGATATTTTTGTCGATATTGAAAAAGTATCATTTCGATATAAATATTTTGGTGTCAAAAACATCGATATTATCGATACTTTCGATATTTTTCAATAAAAGCCCGGATCTTAACAATGAACAGGTCTATTGAGGTAATTGAGTCGTCATTTGACTCGTAATAAGAACTACAATCTGACTGCGCAAAAAAATATAGATTTAATGTATTTTTTTTAATTAACAAAAGATATTTATTATACACTTGAAAAGTGTATTATAATTTTGTCCAGAAGTTTGCAACGCATAGAAGGAATCATCTCCGACCACATAAAGTATATATATTCTTAATCAGCATGACGAGCTGAGTCGATTAAGCTTTGTCCGTCCGTCTGTCCGTCCGTCCGTCTGTCCGTCTGTCTGTTTCTACGCAAACTAGTCCCTCAGTTTTGGAGCTATTGAGCTGAAACTTTGCACAGAGTCTTCTTTTTACTGCACGCTGCTAATATGTCGGAACCGACCGGATCGGATGACTACTTATTGTAGCTGCCATACAAATGTTCGTTCGGAAAATGGGTTTTAGTAAAAAAAACTGTTTTGTTCTCAATATTACTGCTCACAAACACGGTCATGGGTAATATGTAATGTTTTTAAGCTGATCGGCGAAGTTTGGTCAAAGTCGCTAAGTAGCTTTGCCTTTCTCGTTTTTTATTTCATATATTACATAAGAAGTTCTGAAAACTTATTCATGAATTTAAATTTATGGAACGAATGCAGTGTTTACTTTTTTAATTCATCATCTTTCAAACTAGAGCATTCGA
This sequence comes from Lordiphosa stackelbergi, assembly GCA_018904235.1. Taxonomy (NCBI): domain Eukaryota; kingdom Metazoa; phylum Arthropoda; class Insecta; order Diptera; family Drosophilidae; genus Lordiphosa; species Lordiphosa stackelbergi. The sequence goes on along the minus strand of JAEIFU010000256.1, from coordinate 56,226 downwards.
ATTAAAAAGCATAAAAAAAACTGAATCAGTTAAATCTTCGAAACTTAAAAGCTTCTGATTTAAACAATAATGTGCTCATCGGTCATTCGGCTTCTGGTGTCAGAAACTTTTTATAGCCGATCGTTGCGATGGCACGGAGCTTCCCGGTGTAATAAGATATGACAATGCCAAGTCAGAAATCACTGGCAATGCGTCTTTCTCTGCAATCCAGAACTTAATAGGGTCCCGTTTCAATTATCATACTTTTCTTCAATCAATTCTGTTACCTGTAAATAAAGAATAGATCATAAATATAAATGATTTTTCATATTACCCAAATAAAACACCTTGTCGTTGGCAAGTGGTGGTGGGGATGGATAGAGTATACTAATTAAAAATACAAACCTTTGAGCGACTTGGCATTTTATACAAGGGCACGCATTTGCTCATAAGGTACATAAACCCTTCCTTTTCCACACAGCGGACAGGAAGATTGTCCTTGCATATCATACGTAACACAGCTTCCGATACTTCATTTGATTTACGTCCATTATCTGCAAACAGGCACACGTACATTATTTGTTAAAAAAATTTAATTATTTAGTTTCCACATTTACCTTTGAAGGCTCCCATATTCTTTATCGCATCCACTACTAATGTCTGGTTTGGTAGAATTTTCGTCTAAAAAACTCGAAGATTTTTAATAAAATTATAGATTTACACTAGAGCTTCTGAAGTTTAAACAAGTCCCAGCCTGTTTATGCCATTTTTAATAGACTAACAAACATATAATATGTATATAAAAGCATGCACATATGTATTTATGTTCAATACCAGTAAATTTAATGTGCAGCCGCAATATAAAAAATGCATAAATAGCAGCCAATTCCGCACACGAAGAACACAAATTCCCAGAATTCAAAATGATATACATATACTTACATTTGCCGTTGATAAGTTGCATTTCTGCCAAGCATCTCCATGCTTTGCTTTTATATATCTTGAGTTGCCACTGGTCTTTACAACTTTATTGCACTGCGATTTCTGTGCATCAACTTTAATAAAACAACTTTTAAACATTTTGCTTTAAATGTCCAGCGCACACGAAATAGTTATTCACAACAGTGTGACCGAACGCTAAAACAAAAATATCCCCTAAAAATATCACCAAAAAATATTCGATATCCGATATATCGCCTCCGAAAAATATTCGATAATGATATTCTTCATTTTGGGCAAAAATATCGATATTTCGATATATCGATAATATTTTCGACAACCCTAGCTTATAGGGTCGGAAATGAATATTTCTATGCGTTGCAAACTTCTGGGCAAAATTATAATACCCTTTGCAAGGGTATAAAAAAGCTAACAATGAAATAGACTTATCTCCAGTATTTAGGCCAATTTTCTTCAAGTAAGGAATCTGAAAAACTGTAAATGAATTATGTTATTTATTTCAAATTTTGTTTTTATGTCATGTTAAGAAAATCATTATTTGAAAATATATTTTGTCGATCTAGGTGGACCTTTCTGTTAAAAAGCCCATGTAAAATAACAAACAACTTTAAAACATCACACAAAAAAACTTCCCCGAAGTTATTAACAAATTGTATCTCCATGAGAAGCAATGCCCTTTAACTGAATTACTCATTTTCATTTCAAATAAACCTTTTTGTATTTAGTCCAATTATACTCCTTCCTTTAACATGTGCAAAGCTTGAATGTTAAATGCATTCAGCAGCAACATAACAAGTTTGCACTTTGGCAGATTATATTTAGAAATTAACGGTTCTTTTCCATTAAACTTTCGTTCGTTTTTGGTTGTGCTCTCTCCACATATTTGTTTACGATGTTGCATTGTTGTTATTGAGAAACTCTTTTGTCTAACTAGTTTGTACTAGACAAAACACTGTGGGGCCCTACTAAGAAAATTAGGCAGAAACTGCAGAATCCCAACCCCATTTTGCAATTTGAAGAACATCTTAACAAGAAATCATTTTCGTTATGGTTAAATAGGAATTAATTTCATGTGCGATTTAAGGAAGACTCCGAAATGACTCATGCGTATGCTCAAAATTTATGTGATTTATTAAAATACGACTCGGAAAAAAACACGCAAATGATTGGAAATATGACTAGAAAGTTAGTCGAAACTGATCAGAAAATCGGCTTATAAGAAGAGAAGATTCCTTGCTTAAGTCTTATTGAATAAATCTCTATTAATAAATTTGTAAATTCTCGTCTTTCTAATTCCCTCTCATTTCTTAAATTCTCCATTTGCTCAATCCACAGGATGCCCCGAAACGGCTATGAGAATGGAGGTAACTCCAATGTGCAGACAAACGGAGGCTATGATGAAGTTAAGCCGACTTATGCCTTGGAACATTTAGCCACTTTCAAATTGAAAAACGAAGCTGAAGTCAAGCAACCGAAGGAGAAAATGAAACTCCTGATTGAACTGGACAAAACTGGCGGTATTTGGCCGAATAAGATGTACATGAGCTTTAATGGACAATGGCTGGTAATGCTGGACAACCAAATGAAAGAGATCGAAAACTTTCCTGGAACATTGGTCACGGAGCCGACGGCCTTCGTAAGCGAAGATCCGCAAGAGGCATATAACAATATACTGATCTTCTCCGTTCCTGGCACAACTTTGGGCAATACTGAAATGCATATCTTCCAGGTAAGCTCGGTGAATGTAAATATAATCTCTTGTTTGGTAATCGCTATTCACTTTAACTTAGGTGGCCGATGTGAGTTCGGTGCATTTGGTGGAGGATCTCAGAACGCTTAGCACGGGTAAACCTGTGACGATAGACCGAAATAAAACGCCCATTCGGTTGCCTAAGCCTGATCGCCCAACCAATCAGCAGGCAAAAGATCAGTATGGGATTGCGGCAGCCGTCGCCGGAATTGCTGCTGAGAAGAACGCCCAGAACAGTGAGCAAACTGAGCGTGACGTGCAGGTGCTTAATCATTGTTTCGAGGACATAGAGCGCTTCATAGCCAGGCTGCACTATGCTGCCGCAGCTCTAACAGAGCTGGAATCCCGCAAGGAGGAGCACAATCCACATGGGGAGGGCCTTTTAGTGCTCCGCTCTCGTCCGCCGATCGAAAGCGAATTCCACGACATCCTAGCCAAAATTAAGCTGGCTCTTAACTATTTGGTCAAGCTACAAAACCATTTTACCAAAAGCAGCGATCCACTCCACAATGTTTTCGTTTCGTTGCAAAGCATTGTCGTTGTTTGCAACGATGTTTATTCAAGCGCCAACTTGCCACAAGGTGTTGTAAATCCGCTGCTGCGCAGAGAGACGGTTACCTTCCTCAGCGGCTCCCTGGACTCGAATGAGAAACAACTGTGGCAGAGTCTAGGCCCCAATTGGACCGTACCAAAGGACCAGTTTAAGGATCACAAAGGCTCGTATCATCCCATTTTCTATGATGACTGGTCACCGGACTGGGTGGTTGACGAAGAGGTCCAGTACTTGCCACCTGCACTAAAGAAAACACCAACGCCCTCGTCCACACCGCTGCCTCCGAGTCCCGGCGGTAATCGCACCTGGCTGAATCGACTGCTAAGCCGCAACGTAAATGTTGCCGAAGTCATCTATAACAAGTCGGCTACCAATGACAAGGAACTGAATGTTACAAAAGGCGAATACTTGGAGGTAAAAACTAAGTTAAATTATATTAAAAAGATAATAGAGGGAAGCTAACTTCGGCTGGCTGACATGGCTATATCAACTTAGCTCGTCATGCTGATCAAGAATATATTGAAACTCCCTTCCGGCCTTCACAAAACCCCGAAAAATTTCAAAACCCCCCCCAAGATAAAAAAAAAATTTAAAAAAAAAATTTTAATACCCATAGGGATTCCAAATCTTTTATAAATTAGGTTTCTAATATTTGAAAATTGAAAAAAATTGATTTCCGAAATTGCTCATAAAAAAATTTTTTTTTAAAACTTCGCGATTTATTGGTCCGTTTGATATACACATTCTATTCACCAGTCTTCATGTCAATCTAACATGAAGAATATTGCAAATATTACAATTTCCGACGCACCTATTTACCCGTCTTTAAGACCGTCTTCTGGTTTAGAGGGCTAAATTTTACATGTTTTTTCATGGAAGCAAATCGGGAAGAGATTTTGTAACTTATTTTTTTTTTTGTATTTGGTTGTACAATTCATTATAAAGAATACAAAATTTAAAATTTGTAAATGCGAGGGCTGTTCAAAATGTTCTCGCGATCCAAAGTAGGCTCTTCCAAAAAAAGATGTGTCGATGGTACCCACGTTTCCAGTAGTTACAATTATCAGAAAGCAAAACCGAAGATGTGAAGTTGGTTAGTATGAATACCTTTATCGTCCGTAGCAGAATTGTGAAATTAAAATTGAATTTGAAAAAATGGTGGCCTTTGAAAAACGAAAAATCGATTTTTGACCATTTTTTTGCAGTCCAGTGTACAAAAAAACGAGAAATATATACTTTACGTGGTCGGAGATGATTCCTTCTATGCGTTTCAAACTTCTGGGCAAAATTATAATACACTTTTCAAGTGTATAAAAATAGTAAAAACTTGTTTTCTCAAAGATTGAGGTAGGGACGATAACCACGTTAATTCTGCATCCATAAAGCCCTACATCATCAAAACCGGTTCGGTAGAACTTAAGAAAACGTGGGCACCATTTTGAAAAACGTGGTTTCGAGAAAAACCAATTTTCTGGTACACACCAAAAAGTAAACATTGGTTTTTTGATGCAATATTTACATATGCTACTCAGCAATTCCAGCTCCATATACTGGTCCTTCCTCCTGCTCAAAAAAGCGTTCATTAGCGGTTTGCATCGAAATGCATCCCGTTTTATAGAATATTTATGTGATTGTGGGCAGCAAAGGTCCACAATACGGAATTAAAACACTCATTGTTATTTTGAGTTTCTCCTCCGGTGCATCTATGCAGCAAGTCGTCGGCCGATAAAGCCGAATGCTTTGACCACAAAAGGTGAAGATGGAATATAAGTTATGGCCTCACATTCGCACTGTAAGCTAACCTTAAATCCAAGTCCACGCTTGCCTGCTCTTGCAAATTTGATGCTTCTCTTGCATGAGGTACAGATAACAAGGGAAGCAAGGACTTGGAAGAACGAGTACAACTCTAAAATGCAATATTGAAAGTTGTTTTCCATTGTCACATCATCGACTTTCGTTCTTTTTAAATTTTTGGCCGCTGTGTTCGCAAAAATTGTATCTTCCATTGTGGAATGCTGATTTCCTCGGAACGATCTTATCTTATTGCCTCGCCGAAAAGAGCAGGAACGGGTGTTTCGATTTCCCTTTCTATCCATAGTTCACCACACAAACAACGATCAAAAATTAACTGTCTATTGGGCATAGGCAATCTCTCAGCGGCAGAAGAAGCAAAAATAAAAGCCGAACGTTGGGTGTAGCTGCGCTCCGAAGCAATACGACAAGCAGGCAAATGAAGTATTTTGTGAACGCGCCATTTAGGCAAATCATTCTCTCACTAAAATGGGTTTAACTCCGAAAGTATGTCGAATTTTGAAAAATCCTTTTGGGATAATATTTTTGAATATCTAAGCTAAAAAAAAAAATGTTGAAAAAAAAAATTTTTCTAGACCAGAAGAGGGCCTTAATTGCCAACTATTGAATCTTCATGATAAACTGAACTTATCATAAAATGTTTTGTATTTCCGGATTGTTTGAAACGCTTGATCTTGACCCGTCACTTTACCCGTCTACTTTACTAAGACGTGGGTGGGAATTGTAAGGGATGCTAAAGGAATTTGGGTGGAAAGTGGAAGTGAAATGAGTGGGAAGTGGGTGCGAAGTGTGTGGAAAGTAAGTGGGAAGTGGGTGGGATGCGGGTGGGATGTGGGTGGGTTGTGCGAGGGAAGTGGTTGGGAATTGTATGGGATGTTGGTGGAGAGTGGGTGCGAAGTGAGTGGGATGTGGGTGGGATTTGGGTTGGATTTGTGTGGGAAGTGGGTGCAAAGTGAGTGGGATGCGGGTGTGAAGGAAAGTGAAAACACAGCAAAGGCATGAGATTTCTATACATATAGAAGATAAACAATTTATATGCCAGAACAACGTTTGCCTTGTCAGCTAGTATATGTATAAATTATTACTAACTTACTTCTAGCTTACTTCATTGTGTCCAATTAATTGACAATTCAACTACATTTCGATTTATATCTTTCCTGCCTCGATCTAATGATTATGAAATAAGATATGGCTTAAATTGTCAGACCACCTACCGAAAAATTAAAAAAAAATCAGTTTTCAAAAAAGTTCCCATTAAAAAATATTTGAAATCGATTTTTGAGATAACCAATCTAAGCTACACTTAAAAATAAATTCATTATAAATGGTTGCAATACATTTTTTTGTAAAACTAGTGTTTTTAGATCCTTTTGTCAACGGTTATATAATTCAAAAATATGTTTCTATTCAAGCGGCTTGTATTCTAAATTCAAAAACATTTGGTTTCTTGGATTAAAAATAAATACAGATGGGAAAATTGGGATTGAATTGAGAATGTGTCAACGATTTTCGGAGCACTTTATAAATATCTACAAAAACAATCAAACAAAAAAAACCACCAACAAAAAAAAACAAAAGAAAAGGGGTGGTGGGGGAAACGCCCTACGTCTTTTTTGGTGTGGGAGCTTGTGGGGGGGGGGGCTTCCTTAAATGCGGGCCGCTTGGGGGGGGAGTCCCTTTAAAACGCTGAGAAATTTATGGGGTCTTTTATTGTAACTCAAACTTAAGGCCGTATATTGGAAAATGGCAAAATGACATTTATCTCAGATCAATTTAATTAAAAAAATTTTTCGAACCCTTTTTAACTTTTTTTGCTCCCTTTAACCTTTGTCCACAAATTTTTCAACGTTGAGTGCTGAATTTTTAAAGTCCCAAATACAGATAGGCCGTGCGTTTATAATGAATATAAAATTCTTCCGTCTGTTAGAAGTTCTAACTTAGAACTAATAAATCTCCATGATGGTCTAAATATAATATATAATCTCTGTCATAATTCTTGTCCCGATTGTTGTAGATCATTGACGACTCTCGGAATTGGTGGAAGGCACGAAATTCTTACGGCAACATTGGCTATGTACCAAACACAGTGTTGAAGCCACATAACTTCGAGATTGGTGCCAGTCGCGCCTACGACACTGAATCAGTGGTGTCCGTTCCCGTTCAGGATAATGGCGAATCTAGCGAGGCCAATAATCCACTTTATCGTAATACAATGGCTCTGTATGTTCCACCTTCAGACCGTGAGTCCCAACAGCCGGTGGGCAAGAGCATGCCGCGGTCCTACTCGATGCCTAATGTGCCCGTCCCTCCACCAATGCCGCCACCAAGCGAGAGTCAAACCCCGACTCCCACCGGCACGCTTAAACGTAACATGGCCGCAGCTGGAGCCCTAGCTGGTAAGTCTTCAAGTATTCTTTCCAGCTATTTTGCAGTAACCACAAAATTTTTTCTGCACACAGCCATGCGGGCTCGTAATGACTTCGAAGCAGGGGACGAAGCCTACTACATGCAGGACGATGTCAACGATGAGCTACGCGTCATGCTGCAACAGCGGCAGCGCCGCAGGGACCTCGAAATTCTGAAGACTCCTGAAATATATATTAACCAGAACTCTAAGCCCAAAGAAGTGGAGGAATGGCTGCGTGGCAAGGGTTTCTCCGACAAAATTATCATGCGATTGCGCACACTTACCGGCGAGGAAATGTTCGCTCTCTCGGCGCATACAATCGAAAGTTATTTTGGACAGCGAGAGAGTCGTCGACTCATTTCCCAAATCGTACTGCAGAAGAACTTTTGCGAGGTGAGAAATAATATGAATGGGTATTCCATGCGGATGTGCGCTAACTATTGTTTTTCAACTTTATTGCAGTACAAAACAATTCGCTCATCGGAGCTTTCAGCTAAGCTGGCTCGTGCTAGGCAAAAGGCTGACCAACCCAACGGCAATCCCGATGAAATTTTTTAACATTGGCCACATTCCGTTGTTTCCAACAAAAATGCCTTTAAAATTTTGCCATATATTTATGTATTTATAATATTCTTTTCATTAATTTTGAAAATCGTATGCCTGTTATAGTGAATTGTGTACGTTGATGTATTTCTTATTAACAGATGATGTTTTAAATCCCAAAACTAGTGTAATTTAAATAAGCCAAAATTCAGAGTACTTAGTTTTCACAATCATGTGTTACGTGGACCGACAACTGCTTACACGGGGGAAAACACTTCAATATTGTTCACTCTGATCCTCCGCATCAGAACGCCGAAAAAATGGTTAAATATTGCTTTAAGCTATTGGCTGCACAGTCTTACACACATAATAAAAATAAAAATATTAATATGAATTATTGTCTTTAATTCTGTTTTATATATTCCTATTATTTCTATATTGATTGACAGTTAAGTTAGGCAGCCACCACCCGTCTAACCGACCGGTGGGGCACGACCGGTCGCACGCCACTTGCGACACTGTAATCTCGGGAGATACCAAAAAATAAACTAAGAAATCCCAAAAGAACAAAAAACAATTAAGAGATTTGCAGTCGAGTGGCCCGACTCCGAAATACCCTGTACAATTGAAACACACATACAAACACACACACATACACAAACGCACACACCCACATGCGCGTGCCCTCACTGACTCTGAAATAGTTTCAAATCTGAAACAAACTTGATCTGGGTACGGCATACACCTATGTACATGCCAGAAATTTGTGTCTCTATTTCTTAAAGTGTCTGAGACTGACGCGTTCATATAGACAGACGGACTATCGGCTAACTCGACTCGGCTGTTGATGCTGATCAAGAATATATATACTTTATAGGGTCGGAAATGTTTCCTTCTCCCTGTTACATATATTTGCACAACTTTATGATCCCCCTTTACTCATTTTCAATGGGTACAGGGTATAAAAAGAAAACTAGCCTAGTTTCTTCCGTGCCGAATTTTTAATGCAATTGCAAGTGCTCATTTTGCATTTTTCAGCCCTGAAAATCTGAAGCCCTTCAGACCAAATGCGGCGATTCTGTCTAGTGGCACTTTTGTCGACATACCCATTGAGAAAAATTTACGATTTGTAATTACGAAGTGTGCAGATTTTAACCACTGAATACATTTTTTGACGATTGGGATTGAAAATGTCATCAGAAAATGAAGTTTTGTCTTATAAAATGCTTGTGTTCGGATTTTCCAAAGTCTGGAAAATACGTGTCCAATTATTTCACATTATACAAACGAGTTTCAAGTCAATCAGATGAAAATCAAAATTTTACTTATTCAAGTAAAACTGTGCATAGATTGCCAATCAGTGAATCAGCAAGGACAAAATCTTTTAATGTGTATATAGAGACTAGCATATTACCCTTCCCGCTTCGCTGCGCCGCTATTAGTATAAAGCCAATATTAGAATCAGTTTAAAGTCCATCGAGAGAATAAAATATTATTTGACTTTTCTGACCTGGGGATTTCCCAAACTTAAATATATTATTTTAATTTCTGTCCCGCGTAGAGCCCACAAAGCGAATCTTACATACATCGGCTTGAAATCAACGATTTACGACCATGCCTTTTCCCTTTTACGACTTTGCTGCTGGGTTTTGACTTCAATTTTGAAAGTTTTTTCATTTATTTTCCCTAAATTAATTAGGAACGAAATTTAATGCAGATCGGCCAGAAAGCAACGATTGGCGTTGAACACACCCCGCCATCCAGTTATCGACTTTGATAGTGGGTTTTTCAAAAGATAGTCTTTCCATTTATTTGCTCAATGATCTAACAAATAAAATTGTATTCGAATCGGCTTGAAATCCACGATTGGCATTGAAGTGTGTCCCTCCCTCTATTATCCGACTTTGCTAAGGGGTTTACCAAATTTGGAGCATAGCATTTTCATTTATTTGTCGGAAAAGATTAACCAACGCAATTTCATTCAGATCGTCTAGAAAAAACCAATTGGCCTCCTCCCTTCCAGCGCCCTTTTTTTCCAAGTTGGAGGCGAGTTTCCAAGACTAAAATTTCTTTACCCATGTATTTGGCGCATGGAGCTAACAAACATTTGGCAATAAACCCACCCCCGCAACCCATTTCCTAATGTTCGGCGTGAATTTTCCAACATCTGAATATCACATTACTAATTATTTCGCATACTATCCTTACAAACGGAGATTAAACTGATTCGGATGAAAAATAGTGATTTCCATACAGAGTTTTCCGGGAATTTTCACACCCTTAGACGTAAATTCCAGCATCGGACACTGAAATCACAAACTACTGGGCATACTATTCATAGAAACGGAGTTTCAAGTCAATCGGATGAAAAATAGATTTTTCCATGCCGAATTATCCTTGAATTTTAAAACTCTGCGGTCGGATGTTTTTATCAGAAAGTGAAATCACGAATGAATTTGAATTCTTTCTATCCATGTAAATCGGAAAAAAATAAATTTGTTTGCATGCAGAAAACCCTGTCTTAGTACGCACTTTCACCACTAACAGAAACTCCTGTCCCAATTTCAGCTTTCTATCTCTTACCGTTTAGACTGTGTGATGATTGCCAATCAGTCAGTCAGTCAGCGAATCAGTCAGGACTCTCTCTTTTATGGATATGGAGATAGACAATAAAAAACACCTTCAATAGAAAATAAAAACCATGCTCCTACAAAGACTTGATCCCACGGTCCCGACGTTTTCTAAGCGAATGTAATGTCCACTCGACCACGGCCCTTGTTGCTTGTTGAGTGGCAAAATGCATACTGTTTACATTCTTCAGTATAATAGTGAGGCGAGGTTTTGCAGATGACTAATAGTCGAGAGGGCTAAGGTGTCGTCCGTATATTCAGTCTTCGAGCCTTCGAGTTAATTACAGTTTAGCAAAAAATGGGTGGTGTTCAGTACCAGTATTCGAACACACAAACATCAGTTTATGAAACCTCCACTTAGAAGTTCTAAAAAGACTGTTGCGTTCCTCAATTGGGCAAAGTTGAAGGGCATGCGAAAGGCTTCTTCTATTTTTAGATTTTTGCGTTTTCTGCCCCACCCACCCGTGCCATGAAGCTTAAAAACGAAAATAATAGTTTCGTAGTTATTTGGGTTTCGGAAAATTCCACCCCCATGGGATGGAAAAGCGTTCGAGTACTGGTATTTTGAAACTGTCTGATACATGAGACACAGCCGGCATGGTATCGATGGATTTGTTGAGTTTGCGTGCGCGTAAAATTAGGGTTTTGCTATCTGGATAAATGCTGGCAGGCATGGATCACATCACCCTGCGTTGTGCGAATCTTTACATTTTGGGAGTCTTTCTTTACCCATGCCTCTAAGTACATGCAGATTAACATGTCAGCCAGTTTGAAAGCCGGCTCATTAATGCCAATATAGGCGTTGGCACGATTCACCGAAATTTTCTGATCACTTACGGCTAGCTCTGGATAACAGACGATGCTACCGTCTGGTTGGACCACTTTAAGCTCCACAATAAACTTCTGCGTACAATGCTCGGAGAAGAAACAAAGTACCCCCTGTTGTTCTTGCTGTTGTTGTTGTGTTCTGGTTCAAAAATTTAAAACATAGGCCCATGGTTGCAAAAAGTTTTTGAGAACGGATTGTCTAAAATTGAAAATAAAGACGAGGTTTTGCTAAGAAATGATGTAGTTATGGTGTGAGCTAGAATATTTTGGATCGGTCAATAAATAGCGGAGTTATGTGGTTTCAAAGTCAAAATTTCAAAATTCGACTTTTTTCACACCCTATTGTTTTTAGCTCCGTTATTTTTTGACCGATCAAAAATATCCAAGTTCACACCAGAATAGTGGGTATTAGGAGTAATTTGACAAAAAAAAGAAGTTGAAAATCGGTCAACAGTTAATCTTTAATTTTTTGCAACCATGGAACAACCGGTGGAAAAAGTGGTTCTGAGATAATCGCATATAAAGTTTCGACAACTGTTATCGATGATATGAAAATTATTTTTGATAGATTTCAAACATTGATTTGATGTATTTGGGTGTTAGCTTTCACCGAAAAAAAGATTATCAAAATCGGTCAAATAGTTCTCAAGAAATTTGGGTCAAAGTGCAGCTAGAAAGGCTAAAAACAAAATCTCCAAAAATTTCCAGGTTTTCTTCAAAATTTTTTTTTTTTAAATAGCGATGATTTTCTAACTTCTTTTGAAGTTTTTTTACTAAAAAATAAATAGAGATAAGCTAACTTCGGCTCGACCGAAGTTTATATACCCTTGAAGCATGCTTTATGCCTGCCAGTTTTTTATATGGCTATACGATATAATCATCCGATTTTGATCAAATTCTCCAAAAGAGATAGCATTACTATCTGGAAAGTATAAAGACGCTACCATTAAAAACAAAAAAGTTTTTCTCACTAGTACTACTTTTTCGACTGATCGTTCCTGTGCTATAGTCATCCGATTTGAATCAAACTTGATATAGTTGTGTGGTAGTATATAATATTGATCTGTACAAATTGAGATTGGGAGCGATAGCATTGAAAACAAAAAAGTTTTTCTCACTAGAACTACTTTTTCAACGGATCGTTCATATGAAGCCATATGCTATAGTCATCCGATCCCGCCGGTTCCGACAAATGTGCAGCGTATTTATACCAAAAGACATCGTGCAAAGTTTGGTTAAGATAGCTTTAAAACTGACGGAGGAGATAGCATAGAAACAGACGGACGGACGGACAGACGGACATGGCTATGTCAACTCAGCTCGTCATGCTGATCAAGAATATATATACTTTATGTGGTCGGAGATGCTTCCTTCTGTGCGTTACAAACATCCGGACAATTTCAATATACCCTCTCCAAGGGTATAAAAAAAAAAAACATGGAATTTTAAGGCCTATACTCAGACAATTTTGTACAGTTTTGAAATCTGAATACGTTTGAAAAATCATCTTATTTGTATGAAATTGTTTCTATTCATGTGAAATATCGTACCAAACTAAAAATTTATCTCATCTGAGAATAGGCCTTTAAAAAAAACGAGGGTCAATGAGCAATTCTTATACTCTGTACCGAAGGTACATAGAGTAAATTAAGTTTGTGCAAAAGTATGTAACAGGGAGAAGGAATCATTTACGGCCCTATAAAGTATAAATATTCTTGAACAGCATCAACTGATCTATGAACTATCAGATCTCAGAGATGGTAAGAGATGGATGCTTCTTATACTTGCAGGCAGATCAAGTTTATTTTCAATTTTTGCCACGACCCCTCCCTCCCCCGCAATTTGGAAAAAACGTAATATCTCCCACAGTTTTGTAGATAGATGACTCGTACCTTCTAGAGATAGTTAGTCATTAGTAATCTATTTACCGAAGAAATGATAAAAATCGGTTGAGCGGTTCTTAAGTTATGATTAAATAAGTGAATTACCCCCGCCACTCCCTCCCACCCTCTCACAACCAACGCACAATCTTAGGGAGAGAGAGGGAGAGAGAGAAACTTAGAGATGAGCGCAGCAGCAGCACTGCATTTAGCTCCTACTCTAGGTACAGAGTATAAATATAGTCGGGCTTGACCGACTTTCTCACTTGTTTTATTCATTATTTTTGTAAGAAATATTGTCGGATCTGCTTGAAAGTTTAGGAGGATGTTTATAAGACCCTAATATAACGATTAAGACAAAAAAAAATAAAAATTTTTGAAGGTATACAATACCCTTGACATGAAAGTTTTACAGGTTAAAATGATATTGCGACATATTTTCTTCTTACACAGAAAGTAAAGGAAATGTAAATATGAAAATTTTACACAAAGTAGCACACAATACAGCTTCTATTTCTGCATCATTATGTAAAAAATCGTATTTTTTGAGCTATGTCTTGAAGGAAGTGAGCGATATGTACAAAAACAATCGTTTTTTGTTTCACATGAGTCATCTATAAGTCTTTGGTTCAAGGTACCATTTATCAACAAACCAAAATAATTCGAAAATACTTATAAAACTACACAAAATTCTGAAATATTTAGATTTTGTTCATACCTTAAAAAAGTTTATTAACTAATATTAACTGTATTCGGACTTTTACAGATATGTTCCGGTAACAACTAAGTACAGAAGAAGTATGACACGTCTGTACATTTAACAAAAGCGGACAGATGGACGTACGGAATGCTTCCTTTTGCCTGGTTAGTATACCCGTTTCAGTCCATCAATAACGGGTATTAAATGCCCATTTCTGTTACACTTTTTCAACTGCAAAAATATCGAACTTCGAGTTTATCCAGTTAATGTTACCCGTCCGAATGTTGTGGTTTTTGTTTAGAATGAATTTATTTTGCAATTACGCGCATATTCCTAAAATGCGTTTGCCGCTAACAAACTGGTCCACGGGTTGTTCAGGGTTTAACGGACAGACAAACCAATTCATTTATTCCGAAACGTACCAAACCAAAGCAAAAAAAAAAAACAAGTTATGGGTATGTTTCGATTGATTTTAATTTTGATATTTGCTAAGTTAGGGCTATACAAGCTCAACACTGAGAAACACTCCTTCGTCAACCAACTAAGACAAGTGCTTAAGATTAATTTATTACTTAATTTTTTACCTAAGTAGTACACGGTTCGAAATGTTTAATTAATGAAAACAATTAACCATAACAGCGGTCACGCAGACGCAGCTACAAATTTGGTAATGTTTTCGAAAGAAAACCTTTCTAGGTCACAGCTGACGCTTTCATACAAAGTTGTCGCATTGCAAGGGGCGACACTTGGAAAGGTCAGTGGGTTACACGAGTGGTGGTCGGTCGCCCGTACGGAGGTATGTTTGTGAGCGAACTCACTTAACAATAAAACCAATACCGTTAAGCACACATTGCCAAGCATTAGATATGCGAATCCTATCCGAAACGACAAATGTCTAACATAAATTACATAAAGCATAAAAAGCTGCGACTGAACATTTTCAATAGCGCGGTCTGCGCACCACCACAGGCATATAAATTAGAGCAGAGCAAAAAATAAGCAAACTTCTTTGATTTAGACACTCGCAGTCGCAGTCGATCCAACGCTAACGCTGCACTGCGCCTGCCTTCGCCACTGACGTCACTGACTCGGCTCCAGCTCCAGCTCGAGCTCTCAACCTCAACTGGCTCAGGCCGCGGATTCGTTATAAAAACCCCAAATTCAGCGGCAGCCCAGTTAGTTCGCCTTGGGCCTTGCCACAGATAACTAACCAACCAGCGAGTCCAGATTGTGGATTACCGTTAGTCAGCCTATGCTTATGGGCAGGTGTCGACTTGAGCGAGTGTCAGTGGCTAATTAAACTGTGAATTGTTGTTGATCGAGTTGAACGTAATCGAAGGAAAACACATAAATTAAAAAAATTTGCCCACCTCAGCGTGGAATTCGCGATTGCGCATTCAAAACTGTTGAATTGAATAATTTTGTGCGCGAGCAATAAAGTGAAAGAGATTAATATCGGTTCAATTAAATAAACGATTCACTGGCGAAAAAGATTAAGCGTAAGTCTCTTCAAGATGGCAAAAAATTCCCTTGAAACGTCTAGGATATTTGCAGATTTTTAACTAATTTTTCCAATTTTTATTTATATTATATTTTTTTTTGTCTTCATTTTGATTACATTTAAAACCACTCTTATTGTCCTTAATGCTCTTTTTCTGAGACTTAATTTTAATAGATATGTAAAACTTTCTTTTTTATTTTGTTTATTTTTAAACAATAATAATTTTTTTTGGTGAAGGCAAGAAAATTATTGCATGGCACAGACTTCTGAAAACGACTTTACACATTAGTTTTTAAAGTGTGATCCCTTATTTTTAACAAATTTTAATTTCGAAATCCAAATTCTAAAACAAAAAACAATGATTGCCAAGCCATAGAAATTGCCAAAGGATTAAAGCAGCTGTGAGCACCAAATTCAAACAGAAAAGAGAGGAGCACCAGCAGCGAGCTGTTTGTCTTTAAGGACACTTGTTGTTCAGCGACCCGTTCTCTTGGTCCAAAAGCAATACAAAAATTTTAATATTTCTCGCCTTGACTTTTGAAGCGCACAGCAACAAGATGTTTGTCTTTGAGGACAGTCAAAATTAAAAAAATATTTTTAAAACTAAGTTGAGCTTATAAGCTATAAGGAATTATACTGTTAATAAATGAAAGGTGAACTCTGAACGAGCGTGTGAGGATCTTGAAAACCATGACCGACCTTCGGATTGAAATTTCAAGTCCGAGTATAACTTCATTCTTCTTGAAACAAGTTCGAAAGGATGTTAACAATCCTTAAATTCGTGTATCAATAAAAAGAAAAGGCAAAACTTCTCGTACCGAAGTTTTATACACGAAATAGCTTGTCCAACGGTTAGCGACTTCCAGACAGCTTAAAAACAACATACGGTGTTTGAGAGCAGTAATATTGAGAACAAAACAGTTTTTCTTACTAAAACCCATTTTCCAAACGAACATTTGTATGGCAGCTACAAGAAGTAGTGATCCGATCCTGTCGGTTCTACATATTAGCAGCGTGAGTAAAAGAAGACTCTGTGCAAAGTTTCAGCTCGATAGCTCCAAAACTAGGGACTAGTTCGGTAACAGACAGACGGACAGACGGACGACAAAGACGCTCGGTCAGCTGATCAAGAATATATATACTTTATGTGGTCGGAGATGATTCCTTCATCGTGATAAAAATAATTTCAAGTGCGGATCCTATTTGAAAAGAACATGATGAACATAAGAACATGAAAAAATTAAATTACAGAATTCCAATGAAAAGCGAAATAGCAAACGGAAACCGAAGTCAATTTGGAAAGGCCCAGTTTTTTTAAGATAGAACCGAGGAGCTTTTTGAAAAACAGAAACCACCCTCCACTGTTGGTGTCCTGTCTCTAAAGTTGTGTGCAACAACTAATGATCTCGATTAGACGACTCTTGCCAGTTTGAAAATCATAAAGGTCGCTTCAAAAGTCCCATGGTGTTCTTGTATTTAGGACTTTTCTTTTGGTATCAAAAGAAAATTTAGAAAGCGTTCGTTCTTGCACCAAGCCGATTTAGAGATCAAATCATGTACGAATAACAAGCTTAAATTAATTTTGGACTTACTTAATTGGATTCGACTGAATGAATTGAAGGAAGCTAGAACAAAGAGGTAAAATCAAACCCGTGTGTGGTTGAAATAAGTTGAATATACGGGATGGAAATATGGAATACTTAATCAGTACGTTTGATATCTCGAAATAGTTTTAAGCGTGTATCCATATTAAGGGATAATACAAAGTCCTGTTAATTGCCTCTATTTTCAATAAGAAAAGTCTTCGTGCAAAGAATTTAAATTTAAATGTAAATATCTGACTTTAAACTGCAATAAAGCATTGTTACTCTCGGTCGCCGAAACGACATGCGAAAATCGCTTACCATAGCAAGTGTTCTGTAAATGTCGAAGGCTGCCATACGACAACGCTTGCTAAAGTAATCTACCTATAAGCTTGGTTTGCAAGCCGCTTCCTGAATTTCTGGCTGCGTTATGACGAGCTGAGTTGATATAGCAATGTCCTTCTGTCGGTTTCTCTGTTATCTGCTTTGTCAATTTCAAGGCTACGTTGACCAAACTTTCCACTAAACTTTAAGTACAATACGTACATTTGTCGAAATCATCCGATCGGATAAGTATACATAAACTCATATGAGAAAACTATTTTTTTCAATGGAAACGTCTTATTTATATTTTTAAAGCCCTTTTTTTAAACATGTTTTTAAAGCCCTTGCTTTCTTATTGCAACAAAATACATATTTTAACCATAACCAATATGTAAACAAAAAGTTCCAAACAACGATGAAAATATCAACAAGAGATTCAACAAAATCGACTAACTGATCACTTTGGGCGTTGTTGATGCCTTATTATAATTAGTTATGGGAGACTTTTATGACCTCGATTCGCCCAAAAAATGATTATTACACATTAGAAAGGTGGTTGAAAACTTTTACAGCAGCGATGAAAAGAAATTTAAAGAAATATGTAAGCTAACTACACAAAGCAACAGCCAAAAAAGTTATGGATTTTTTATGCTTTTCTTTGGTGAAACTATTTTTTACTTGTTTTTTTTTTTATTTCAAAATTTCCTAGCACAGGTAACGATAATATTTTAACATTTTAGGAATAACAAAGAAATTAAGTTGCATTTAACAAAGTTTCAAGAAAAGATAGAAATAAACAGAAAATTAGAATGAAGTTAAAATGGACTTTGTTTTAAGGTGAGAATTAGAATTAAAAACTATAATATACTATTGAATGTCTGTTTATGGTGCGTGGTTCATTTAGGCATTAATAACTGCTCGTAAAAGCTTAGAATTTATTCATACAATATGATTAATAAAAATAAATAATAAGTTAGCATTGAATATGAGCAAAATATTTGTTTTAATGTATATATTTTCAAGAAGCAAAGACAGGACCCTAAGATTCTCCATGTTTGTCACCAAGTTAAAATTGATTTTAAGGGATAAAAAAAACCTCGGCATTAGACCCTTCAATTCTGATACTTCTGTAAGCATCACCTTATACCCAGTTTTTCGAATTAAGCCTACTTTTCTACTTGCACAGCGACAACAATTTTATGGTTTAAGATAAAAATCTACAAAATTCAGCAAATACTGACAGGAAAATTGGGTACGCTATATATAAAATTCATGGTAACAGATTATCATTATGTTAGCGCTTGCTGAGCCCAAATATATAACAATATATGTGTTCCTTAAGGAAATGAATTAAATTATCTAACGTTTCTTATTCACATACACCGCATGCTGACCCCTGTTATGTATATGACAAAAGGTGATATTCTTCAACCTTCGCTACTTATTAAACGGTCTTTATGAAAATTTCAGAGATTATAGACATTAGGGGTTGTTCTGGAAATCTCGTTGTCACAGAACTTTAAGAGATTTAATTTTCTTATTTGAAAATCT
Organism: Lordiphosa stackelbergi; assembly: GCA_018904235.1. Lineage (NCBI taxonomy): Eukaryota > Metazoa > Arthropoda > Insecta > Diptera > Drosophilidae > Lordiphosa > Lordiphosa stackelbergi. The sequence goes on along the minus strand of JAEIFU010000256.1, from coordinate 37,225 downwards.
AGTTAGAAGGTTTGTGTTCAACATAACGAGTCCATTTTCTCAAAACAGGGTTGCATCTTTCCCATAAAAATACTTAACCGTCCATTTTCTCAAAACAGGTTGCATTCTTGTAAAATTTAAAAAAACTTGATCTACGTGCAGATAAAAGAAGGCATCTTGTCCCATACATGTCACTCTAGCAGCATCTCGAGATCTAGTGTCATACAGACAGACAGACACAGGACGGACAGACGACAACTAAATCGACTCGGCTGTTGTTGCTGATCAAGAATATTTAATTTGTATGGTCGGAAATGATTTTGTTACAACATTGTTTTGATTGCGTTATATATTTATGATATACTTAAAAATTAAATTGAAATTTAACATTTAATTCATTTGATCAACTATTCAGAACAAATTTAATTTAATTCATGTTTTTACATTTCCAAAAAATGTTGCTTATTAAAATTGATTGGCTAATGAGTTGGAAAACACAAGAAATTTAAAACAACCAAAAAAGATTTCTGGGACACCGATAGTTGATTTTGAGAATTTGGTTGGACACCTCCGATTTGTGCCTGATAGATAAGTAAGTGTTTGAAATTTGAGATCCATATCTTTGAAATAATTGAGAGATAAATGAGAGTTTTAAATTTGAGAATAATATCTTCGAAATTGTAGGCAATTATTTAGCATTTTAAAAATTTTTAAATAAACTTGATCTAAAACTTACCTTGTCTAGCACTTATACATAGTTTTATTAAAAATCAACAAATTTGTCAATAATATGTACGGAATCGCAGCTTCTAAATAGCTCAAGGTATATTATTCAGATAAAGTAGTCGTAATTGTCTAGTATAAACCGCAGTGTGGCCGGGTGAGGCTCAGCGGTTAGTGTGCTGGCCTGTTGTGCGCGAGGTCGTGGGTTCGATCCCGACTCGGAACATCTGAAAATTTTTTTTCTTTCTTTAGAAAATAACTTTTACACATCCGGTCACCTTCACCAGTTATTGGCGCCAGCTGTGAAGTAACTAGCCATGAAAAAGCTTCTCTAAACTTTGCCGTTCGGATTCGGCCCTAAACTGTAGGTCCCTTTCTCTTGTGCGAAAAATTATAAGATTGAGACAAGCTTGGCCTTTTGCCAAAAAAAAAATTTAAGAAAAAACCTCAGACTGCTTTTTTTTTTAGAAATAGGCCCAGGAGCCTTAGCAGCTTTAAACCCGAGATCTCATCTTCTAAACTGTCTGATAAACTTACAGTTTAGAGCCTAATTCAATTCAATTAAACCTGCAAGTCTATGTGACAGATAGCTCTATGTAGAAGATGAGAAATCGTCATTTAGTTTGTAACTATAAATTGTAAACATACAAATAAATATAAAATTGTTGCATTAAATCAATTAATTAAAATGTCAGAGCACAGCGCATTTTAGTTGGCAAAAACTGCACGCTTCACACGATATAAAATTCAGCTCCATAAAAATGCTTAATATGTTGATGTCTATATCTTTGCATATAATCTTGGCACCAAAATAATACAAGTCGTTAGATGGTGACGCCAAGATTGTAGCCCCAACTCTGTTACCACATTTTCCTTCAGTAGACCGCTTTTAATAACGTTTTTTAAATTTCTCCATTTAATTTAAGTCATTCCATAACCGATGGCTTTATCTGTGTCCTCAAGCCTGTTAAGGCTTAATTAACTAAATAATGAGTACCGGTTTCTTTTGCATATTTTAATTCAAATTAGGGCCAAACGTTTGTTTATGACCCACTCATTACTGTTGGTAAAAACAAAAACAATCGCAGCTACAGCAATTGTTTTGAAAATTACAAATGTTTTCATTATACTTTAAGTTGGCTAATTATTTTGAGATTCCAAACGATTGACCTTCAGACATTTCATTTTTTCGAGTACAGCAAAGGCTTCAAATCCAATGCAAACCACACAGCTAACCCTCTTACCTCTTCAAACCACAAATGTCTGCACCGATTTCAGTCCCTGTCCCAGTGGCTGTCTGTGGTCCGTATAATGAGTGCCTTGTAATGGTTTTGAACTGTGCGCGGTCAGCAAATTTGCGCCAACTAATTGGACACGCCCCTTATTCAGCACCGAATTGAGATTGAATCAATACCGATGCCCGATACAAATCAGCGCAGACAGCAAAAGGCAGCTGCCAACATAAATTATAAACGTATTGATCGCATTTAAGTGGGGGGCCCCCTGGTATGGCTATTCGTCAGCTGTTTCAGCATTTGCATAGCAGAACCCCGTCTCGGGGTCGACCAGCTATTTAGAGTGCAGCTTTCGAGCCCGGCTTATGAGTATTTTCTGGTGGGCTTACTTTCTCTCTCACTTGGAATCTAAAGCCAGTTACGCAAGCTGAAGCTAATAATGACGTATAGACGACTTGCCGTTCACTCAGCTCAGTTGCTGTAGCCGTCTCAATCCGAAATCCAGAAATGATTTATAATCTTTCATCCGCACATACTAAGTATGTTAGTATGTAAATACATAAAAGTAGTTTGTGTGTGGGTAACAACATATCCGTAATCGTATTTTGTGAGTTGATCCCAGGCAATCACACATAGGGTGAATTAATTGTTGTATATAACTATGAAAAGGTAAATCATTTGGTGCAACCTAATGAAGTCACGACATGAAGGCAACCGCAACAATGCCAAATCTGGGCTTTGGGAAACAAAAAATGCAGCTGCAGCTACATGTTACCAAGTGTCTAATTCAATTGATACAGTTTCATAAAATTGGAGAAATTTGAATATGCTGAATACATGTGCATATTTGAACTTCTGATTGATAATCCATGCGCACATGCATATCAGCGCAAATCTCAATAAAATTACAAGTTTAAATGCACTTAAGTGGCTCGTGCCAAGCCAACGCTATTTAACTGCTGTTGCAACAAAAGCAGGCGAGAAATTTCACATTTATGGGAATGTGTACAAATAGAAAATTCAGTTTGTAAGTAGCACATGCGATAAGCGTGCTTGCCAAATCAAAAGCAAACCCAGAGGCGTTTCGACAATTTACACTATGGCAAATTGTTTGTGCTCAAGAACCACGCCACAAAGTGCACCCAATTAATGTAATTAAGCTAATAAATTAATTGCAAAATTCATTAACTGAGCAGCATGTGAAATTTCATTCGGCGGTTGCAGACTTGCAAATTAGACAGGCAAATTATTTGCAAATCATATTTGGATAACGACCATTAAACATTTTTCCGCATTCAGATCGAACTTTTATACTTTAAAAGAATACATTCGAAATTATTTATAAATATAAATATTAACTAGTCAATGTTTATTAAAAGAAGTATTCTAGAATACAATACAAAACAAACCACATGATTCCAGTACAAAACACGAAGAGCAAACAACTAGAATTGCAATTGCACAGACTCAATTCTGTCTTGACGTTTCGAATATTGCGAAGACCACACACAGGAATCGGACGTAAAAGAGAAGTGTCCAAAATTTTCGTCGTATAGGGATCGTCACAACACTGCTGGCCTTTTAACAAGCAATGCATTGCAATGGTTCCAAATTACTACCTTGGGGTACTCGAGAGGTTAGCTGGAGAAACTTAGAATACGAATTTTGTTCTTGTGTTTCAAAATCAAAAGAACTACCAAAATCTTGTCAAAATAGTTATTCCAAAATACAGCTGGTGCAAGAAAACGGTAAACTTTCGGTAAAGGGGCACTGGCAAAGTTGAATAAAGATACACTTTTTTATCGGAAAATTGTGTTCAGCGAGGAAGCTCATTTCTGGTTGAATGACTACGTGAACTAACAAAATTGCCGTATTTGGTATGAATTGCAACCTGAAGCATTGCAAGAACTACCAATGCATCCCGAAAGATGCACTGTTTGGTGTGGATTATGAACTGGTGGCATCATTGGACCGTACTTTTTATACTCTATACCGAAGGTACATAGAGTATATTAAGTTTGTGCAAAAGTATGTAACAGGGAGAAGGAATCATTTTCGACCCTATAAAGTATACATATTCTATATCAGCATCAGTCGATATTGCCATGTCCGTCTGTCCGTATGAACCAACAGAGCTCAGAGATGGTAAGTCTTTAGCGGTAAAGGTTTGACATGTATAGGACAAATGGTTCTTATACTTGCAGGAGGATCAAGTTTATTTTCAATCCCTCCCGCCCCCGCAATTTTGAAAAACGTCATATCTCCCATAGTTTTGTAGATAGATGATTCGTACCTTCTAGAGATAGTTAGTCATTAGCAATATGTATCGATTTGCCGAAGAAATGATAAAAATCGGATGAGTGGTTCTCAAGTTATGAGCAAATCAGTGAATCACCCCCGCCACCCCCCTCCCACCCATTCAAAACCAACGCCGCATAATGTTAGAGAGAGAGAGCGAGAGAAAGATCGAGGAGAGAGAGAGAGAGACAGAGAGGGAGAGAGACAGAGAAACTTAGAGATGAGCGCAGTAGCAGCACTGCATTCAGCTCCTACTCTAGGTACAGAGTATATTATAGTCGGGCGTGACCGACTTTCTTACTTGTTTAAAGTTGACGAAGGCAGGAACGTTTTTTTGCCCAAAATGGAACAGCTGGACTTGGCTGACAAGTGGTTTCAACAAGACAAAATGACTTAATTGAGAGGAGAGTTCGGTGAACAGTTATTTCACGTTTGGCCGCCTAGATTGTGCGATATAACGCCCTTAGACTTTTTTTGTGGGGCTATGTCTATAGCGACAAGCCCGCAACAGTGAACGCACTGGAAGCCAATATTGAAGAATTCATTCGTAACATACCGGCCTATATGTTGGAGAGAGTATGCCCAAATTGGACCCAGCGTATGAACCATTTTAGGCGCAGTCGCGGTCAACATTTACATGAAATCATCTTTAAACATTAAATTATATACGAGGGTGACACACCAAATCACTAGAGATGTTGGTATAAACGATTGCATTTCCAATTAAATTGTATAGCTTTATATTTAAAGTTGAAAATTTATCTTAGTTGCTAGATCAGATGGATAGTTTGAGCGATTTGGAATCAACTGCTCAAATCTACTTGGCCTTGAACAGTCATTTTCAATTCGCTTAAATTTGGTTATCAAATCTAGCGTTTTAGTGTCACTTCTCACGTTAATGCAAGCAGTTTACAATTAAAATACCATCGTTTATACGAAAATCTCTAGTGCTCTTTATGGCACCCCCGATATATCGTTCTATCGACTCAAATAAAGACTTCATAAATTTTTCTGAATTTTATGCATTTTTTTAACAAAAATCCAAAGCTGCTCAAAAATTACCTTTTAGATTTTAGTCTAAGTTACAACTTTACTCTGTAAGCTTGGTCAAATTAATGAAATTTGAAGGGTATGCAATGTTTTTGGTGGCCCGGGCAAAACGTTGGCTGATCTTTTTACTCCCGTTACTCGAATACTAAAAAGGGTACACTAAAATCGTGCAAATCTGTGTAACCGGCAGAACCGGTTCTCGGAACCCCTGAATTTAAGCTTTTGATTCTATCATCGATGCGCTTGAACATAGAAGAATATTTTCGATTTATTAACACTTATTTTTCAAAAGATTATTCTTCATGTCAATAATGCAATTTTTATAGAAGCTCTTCATCTATACTAGCTCTTAGATTGGACAGTGTTGAAAAGGCCAGGTAAATACCTGAGTTGTTGGAACAGCAAGTATAGTTAACGCAATATTTTTAAGTCCTATTTTTTTCAGATTTCCAAAGTCTTAAAACATTTGTCGATGTCCTATAAAAAATATTGAAAGTTAAATTTGAAAATTTTCTACTAAGAACTATCAAATTTTTTAGGTGATGCACTTTTTTAAAGAACTCTAAATTCAAAAATCTTAAATATAATTGAATGTAAACCTAACTCAACCGAGTTCCATAGCGTCACACAGTCTATAAAAGAGAGAGACAGAAGGAAGCATATATATATTGTATATATTCTCGATAACCATCAGCAGCCGAGTCGATATAGCCATTTCCGTCCGTCTGTCTGTATAAACGCGTCGATCGCAGAGACTATTAGAGATAGAAACACAAATTTTTGCTTGTACAGGGTGGTGCATCTAGTGTGTGGAATTTAACTGGCTCGATATTTTTCAAAGGTTGAACAATTATTGGAAAGGTTGGTTCATGTCATTTATTTATGAAAAACAATTTCGGTCAAATGACCACCACGGCTGACTTGGCAGTGTTTCAAAAATTGATTGAAATTAAAGGTTGGTTCATATCATTTATTATTACCACCACGGCTGACTTGGCAATGTTCGAGCGCACCGGACGAGTACGTACACGGGTTGGTTTATCCACCAACATTCCAGTTTCACGAACTCGCTATTACTATTTAACTAATTTGAGTTTCGAAATTTTAAGAGATTTCTGGAACACAGCAAATAGAGTGCTTTGTATATTAGAGAATCGATTTTGAAATATTTAACCAATAAAAGCTTTTTTTATTTCTGAATATTAACACCATCCCGAAAGTATTTAAATTTTCAAAATCTGAACTAATTTAATTATTGTGAATAAAACAAGCAAATGCAGTTGTCATTTTGAGTTGCTTTACTTCTTGTTATTGGAACACGAAATAAAATCGATTCAAGTATGGTTTTTCCGTCTCAAAAAATGTGCTTGAATTGAGAGCACGCCAATCTAGAGAGGAGAAGAATCCTTCCTGCTTTTTACACTGTTTTTGGTCATTCCCGAACTTTTTCTTTTTTAACTCCGAGCCCCAATCTATGGAGATCCTTGCGTACAGTGTCTCGTATTTTTTAATAGCACCAGCCTCAAATGTCGACAGTCCAAATCTGGAACACTTGGCCGCATTTGTCTTACTCCCAATGTTGCCTTGGATTACTACAATTGAATGCTCCAGCTATTTTAAGGGTTGGGTTAGATTGAATTGGAGTCAAGTTCAAGCCATTCATTTCATTTCATAGTTTTCCACAGCTAAATCGAAAGATAAACTTGCCACCACTTAGTCTTTATTACAAAAAAAAACCCAAGTCCGAATCCAGTTCGTTTGCAAGACGAAGAAAGCGAATGACGAGTCGAGTCCAACCAGTTTGCGGGTTTCCCTGCCGGCATCGATCGTCGTTGATGCAACTCTTGAAATTTCAAAGTCAAGGTCTTCTACAGCCACAAGACTGACCAAACACAAGACCACGTTAGACTGATCAATTGAACGGTCAGCGGCCAGGGGCTGTCCATAATTGGTGTAGATTACAACTTCGTTAGCGACAATTTAATGGAGTTGTAATAACATCGCACGCTTGATCAGACATTGCATGTTCAGATTGACTTTTGTTTTCTTTGGTTTTCCATCTCGTGGTTAAAATCGCAAAAGTCAGCCGATGCTGATCAAGGCCGAATGGGGGGCGGGACCATGGGGATGAGAGATGGACCGGCTACGTTTGAATTTTAACAATGCACATTGCGTGCTATCAAATTTGGTGCAGTCAACTCATTACACTTTTTCCCTGTCTTCGCTCGCTTCCGTTATACAATGCAATGCTGTTGGCTTTGCTCTGGTTGGCATTGTCACTGTCGTTGGGGCCGGACGCAGCAATTGCGCTAAGATCATAATTACCTCGAATTTACGGCTAATTGCGAGCCAAGACATGTGAAAATGTTGGAGTCAATATTAAACTAGGCAGCAGTTCACACACAAATAAAAACACTAAAAAACACTTGTGCTTTGAATGTACAATTTCTTGGTTTAATTAGCCATACGCTTGTCCCCAGGTGTCGGTGAAGCCAATGCTGAAACTTTTCTTCCTGGAAATATTTGGTCAAGTTTATATTTCGACGTGAGCAAGTGGTAAGACTATTTTTATTGGTCATTTAAATAAGCTGATGACATGAACAATAAGCTTGTTTGTTGGCTCATAATAAATTATTGCCAATACTAAATTTTAGGATCTATTTCCTGAAACAGTTTCCGTTCAGCTTGCTATTTGCTCACACAGTGAGTGAGCGACAGCAAAGAGGGAACGTAATAATAGCTCTTCCACGGGATTATAACCCGGAGCTAGTTCCCTCTCCGACTGAGCTTACCAAAGTTATGCGATTTAAGTCTAGAGCCGGTACCAGAACCGTTATTTTGTATTTATTTTTAGTCGATTTTGTTGTACGAGAGGTCGTGTGCTCGAGCCAGCCTCGAAAATCTAATAAAAAGAGTTTCTTTTTTAAAGCTTTAACATAACCGGTCATTTCACCAGCTATTGGCGCCAGCTCTGACGTAACTATGAAAAAGCTTCTCAAACTTTGCCGTCCGGACTCGGCGTTAAGCTGTAGGTTACTGTCTCTTGTGCAAAAAGCCAAGAGATTGAGAGAAGCTCGACTTGGCCTTTTGGGACTTTAAATCAGTGATGTCAATTTTTAAGGGAAGATTAAAAGCTAGTTTAAGCAGTAAATAAAACCAAAATTAGCTAAAGTATTTGAAAAAACGAAGTATATTTTATATATGTATATTCTAAATTTTCTTCAACAATCAGTGATTAAGAGCGTAACCGAAACCACTTTATGATTTTGGTTTTTTATTTTGCTGGTAATTTTGTTCAGTGCCGTAAGTTGAAGCAGCTGCAAGTGTTCACGACTGCAAGTCGACAGCAGCTCTGTCGCCGCGATATCTTCTTGAAATTAACAAGTCCACCAAAATTTAACGCAATGCAACAACAATTGTTTTATGTAGTTCAGCGCGCTGTTGTTGTTATCTTTGACCGAGCCGAGCAGAGTAACGGTAAATATTTTGTTGTGTGTGTTGAGATAAATAGCTCGCCGGGCAGAGATAGGAAGATGAGATTTTCACAGTAGTTTTATCTTATGCTGAAAGTGAGTACTAAGAACGCATTTTGGAAAATTCTGTCGGGAAATGTGGAAAATTCGCGGAAAACTGTTGTATGAAACTTTTTTGTTTTCATTCACAAACAAACTCATTTTCAAAGATCTATATGAAAATTAGACAACAACTGCAGACCAATCTTTCGGAAAATTTACCTCCGCTGGGTGGAAAGTGAGTGGTCAAGGTTGTTTGGGCGAAACTTTAGTTGCCAGCGATTAGCGCCAAACTCATTTTCAAAAATAAACATAACAAAACATAAAAAAAATGACTTTCAAATTTTGGAAAATCTATCCCCAAAGTCGGAAAATTCATGGAAAACTGTTGTATGAAACTTTTTTGTTTATTATCCGATCAGATTCAAACTCATTTTCAAAGATCTTTATGGAAATTCAACAATAACTGTGTTCCAATTTTTCCGGAAAATCCTACCCGGAAAAGCCGGAAAAGTGTCAGAAAAGTCTGTATGGTAAAAATTTATTTTTCATCCGATTCACTTGAAACTTGGTTTGCCAGCATAGTACGCAAAATATTCGACACGTGTTTTCCAACATTGTGGAAAACTTTCCCACGTGGAAAATGGCCGGAAAATTCTGCATGCAAAAAATATTTTTCACCTGATCGACTTGAATCTTGGTTTGTTAGAATAGTAAATGAAATAAATTGAGATGTGATTTTTCGATGTTGGAAAATTTAACCCAACGGACGGAAAATTCCTGGAAAACTTTGCATGAAAAAAACTATTTTTCACCCGATTGACTTGAAACTCGGTTTGTAGGGATGGAATACTAAATAATTAGTGATTGCATTTTCCGATGTTGGAAATACCGGCGGGATGCCCACTGGGAAGTGGGAGAATAGTGGGAGAATAGGTGGGTGGGAGGTGGGTGGAAAGTGGGCGGGAACTGGTGAGATGTGGGTGGGAGGTGGGTGGGAAGTGTACGCGAAGTGGGAGGGATGTGGGTGAGAAGTGAATCATATCTAGAGGAAGTGGGGATGTAGGCGGGGAAGTGGGTGGAAAGTAGGTGGGAAACGGGTGGAAGTTGTCTAAGATGTGAATGGGGAGTGGGTGGGGTAGGATGGGGGCGGGAAGTGGGTGGGATGTGGGTGGGATGTGGATGGGATGTGGGTGGAATGTGAGTGGGATATAGGTGGGAAGTGGATGGGATGTGGGCGGGAAGTGGGAGGGATGTGGGTGGGATGTGGGCGGTAAGTGGGCGGGAAGTGGGAGGGATGTGGGTGGGAAGTGGGAGGGATGTGGGTGGGAAACGGGTGGAAGTTGTTTAAGAAGTGAGTGGGAAATGGGTGGAGTGGGATGGGGGTGGTAAGAACGCAGCAGCAAAGTCGTAACGGTGAAAAAGCAAAGAAGTAAAACGATGACTTCAAGCCTATTTATGTATGATTCGATTTCTGGGCTCTACAGAGGAAACAAATTTAGAGAATATTTTTAAATTTGGTAAATATTTGGCTCTCACGATTGACTTCAAACTGATTCTGATATTGGTTCTAAAAAATCAATATTTTTGTTCTGTTTTGTTAAATTTTGGATTTTAGGTGTAGAAAAAAGCACAAAACCTTCCTCATCACAAGTTTTAAAAAATAGAATTTTGGGTTTTTTTATTTCATATTGAAAAAAAAGTGATTTTTTGATATTTCGAAAATTTGTGGGGTGTTGTGAGCCACCCATCTAAAAGTTCAAAATTCGTGTTTTAAGGGCAATTATTCTTTATTAAATGAAAAAATGAACAATTTTTCTTATATTCTGAATTAAGAAATATCAATGAAGAGTGAGAATTGATTGACGTCATCAGGCTTGTTTTCTTTTATATGCGAGCACTTTTTGCTTGTGGCTGTTCTTTTGTTTGCCTTTTTCAATGTTTTTTTACTTCTTCTAGAGTAACCTCTATTTTATTGCGCGTCATTGCAATATTCTCTTTGAAAGTCAAAACCGGCTTTTTTCAAAGTGGCTCAAAACCCCCCATATCTCATACTTACTTTTGTCATTACGAAAAAAATTTGTATAATATTCACAAGTCACAAAGAAAAAAAAATTTTTTTTGGAAAAAAAAGTCGAGTTCTAGTTTACGAACTTAAAGAAGGTGTAGACTGATAGGTTGCTTGCCAAAAGTTAGGTAATAAGAAGGGAGACACATGACATAAACAAAAAGTTTAAATTTATTTTTTTTTTGTGGCCAATATTCGAGTGGCTCACAACCCCCAGCGGCTCAGAACCCCCATTCTCCTCTACTATAATATATATATATATATTTATGATCAGCATCAACAGTTTCGAAAAACCCTTTTAGCTCCCACAGTTTTACAGATAGATTGTTGGTATAGTTAGTAATAAGCATTATTTATCGATTTGCCAAAGAAATGAAAAAGATCGTAACATCCATTCTCAAGTTAAAACCAAAAGAATTGTACTTTTTACGCCCTGGCAGTAGAATGGTCACTTTCGATCCCCCATGGTTCAATGCAAGTAGTGGCGCTATCTATTGTTCTATCCATCTATTGTTCAGCTGCTCCTCGAGGTACAGAGGACCGGGATTGACAGACTTTCTTGCTTGTTAGCTTTTGATTTTGCTACCAAAGGCATGAGCTAGTCCTTCATTTACCATTTTTTTACGGTCGAACTATGTTATCAGAGTGATTTCCCGAACCGAGCAATAGATTTGAGCATTTGCTTGCCGTTATAAAGACTCTACCATTGAAAACAAGAAAGAAAGTTCCTGAGGCAGCTATACGCTATAGTCATCCGATCCGGCCGGTTCCGACAAATGTGCCGCGTATTGCAGCTCCCTTTCCATGCAGCTTGAATTTTTATACCCTTGGAGAGGGACGAGCCGATCAATGGTAGCGTATACTTTCGAGTTATGAATATTCTCAGTTTTAAAACAATTTTGGAGAATTTGATTAAAATCGGATAAATATATCATATTGCTGGCATATAACAAACTGGCAGGCATATAAGCATGTTCCAAGGGTGTATAACCGTCGGTCGAGCCAAAGTTAGTTTCCCTCTATTTTTGACCCTGTGAATATCAATATGAACTTTAAGTTTTTTTTTCTTCGTGCAGTTAAAGATTAAATTTAAATTTTAACCAGTTAACTTGTAACTAAGTTGACATCTTAATCCTAATAGTTTATGGGGTCGGAAATGAATATTTCGATGCGTTGCAAACTTCTGTGCAAAATTTAAATGCCCTTTGCAAGGGTATAGAAATAAAAGTTGGATGCACTGAGCATTTTCAAGGGTTCAATGTCTTTATATTAGACTGTGTGTGAGGAGGGAACAGGGAGGAGAAGGGTATTTAATACACACTTGATTGCCTCAATTTCGTTTTCTTGTTTTTATTCAAATGAAAAAACCTAAATAACACGTGCTGAGTGCATATTTACTAAAAAATCTTGATTGGCACAGCACAACGATTATAAACAAGTCAATCACGTCATAAGCGATTGTCCAGCCCAGCATCTACCCACGGTCGATTGACGTCCGCTAGACCCACATAGAAGTGGACGTTGAAAAATGTGTGTATACTACTAGGAACTTGAACATAAATAAACTTTAATGTTATTTAAAAAACTAAATTAGCAGCTGAAATACATTTGTTCCATAATCCGTTTGGTAATTTAAATAAAAAATATTCGGATTGTAAGTGTTCTCGCAGCTTACATTCTCAATGTAAAGGAAAGACTTTAATTATGATTAGAATAGGTCGGTTGGAGCGATAGGAGATAGTGTATACAAATTGACGTCATGTTCTGAGTACCCATGTTTATTGTTATTGTGAACGAATTATGAAAACAAAAATAATTAAATAAAGATAAGTCTTAATGACTCCGAAAGGCTCTTTAGGTTTTACTCAACCAGTTGTCGATAGCGAAAGTCTTCTTATGTTAGGATCTTGAAACAGCTGTATAGACGACTTGATCACTTTTCTGTTTGTCACTGCCTTGTTAATTTTTGTTATAAAAGCTAGCTAGCATTAAATTAAACAAATTTAAATAATTTATACGGAAAGCTGAACTTAAAATTATAGCAACAGTATTAGTTCCCAATTCAATAAGTTCTAAAATTTAATAATGGTTACCCCGTCCACCATATGTTGCAGATTTAGCATGTGGTTGCGGCAGGCTTAAAAAGTTTGCGAACTGTTGCGCTTAGCCCATTGCCCTAGAATAATAGTAGAAGAAGCAGTTTATATTTTTTTTTTAATAACCATCTAGGATGGTTGCGGTTGATACACATTTACCCAGCAATTCCCATGTTTTCCCCTCTAGAATCTCTATTATATCGGAGTTACTCAGGTCTTCTTTTCCCAAAATATCGGGTCTTATTTCTTCTAGTATGGGACACCTTCCCAAAAATTGACCCAAGCTTCTCACAATCTCTTGGCGTGTGTGCTTTAAATTTGTTCGCACAAGAGAAAGGGACCTACAGTTTAACGCCGAATCCGAACGGCAAAGTTTTCCTGTACTGTTGCACTATTACTATAAAATGCAGTCTGATACACTCGCTCCTAACTGGCACTATATTTTTAATCGTCTCCTGACTGTGGGAATCATTAAAATAGTTTAGGCTTGTTAAGTTTAGCTCCAGTTTTTTGTATATCAACCTTGATGTACTTGCTTCCGTTTCTACTCTCCATCTATTTCTATGCGATTAATCAATTTTATTTATAATCCTGTTTCTCCATTCACCAATTCCGTGGGCGCTTAATTGGTCCAGTGTTTCGTTGTGCTCTGTTGCTAATGCCGTCCAGCCCTTAAAGCACTGTTTTCGCTGGTTAAATAAAAGCGTAGCGACTATATTTGGAATACGGTAGTTTTATGTATCGAGTGGGTATGTGTAGAGCGGTGACAGTCCAGTTTCCAGCATCAAGAGCCGATTAGGGATGTATTGTGGGAGTCGAAATATTTTTTTAAAGAAAAAACGTAAGAGTTTTAACCTCTTCGTATTCTACGTCCCCGTAGACTTGGTTTGCATAGCATATTACAGCTCTCACCGTGGCCTCAAAAAGTCTGTACTTTATACTGTGTTTTAAATCTTTTCTACATAAAAAGGACTTCCAAGTGCTGTTTATTGATACCTTCGCCTGCGTTAGTCTTTCTTCAAGGTGTTTTTTGAAGTTAACATTATATGTGATAAGTACCCCTAGATATTTGTACTCCTTGACTACTTTTAGCAGTTCTCATCCTTAGAACCATTTTCTCATTTCTGCCAAGTCTTCTCCAATGCTTTTTAAATACTAGCACTTTCGACTTCGATATGTTAATTGTCATGGCCCATGCATTACAATAGCTTTGTGTTGCGTTAATCATATTTTGAAGCGAGCTTGGGGACTCCGCCATAACGACAATGTCATCTGCGTACATCAGAGCCTTTATTTTGAAGTAGTTGAAGGTAATGCCGCGAACAGTAAAGGACTCAATAAGCAACCTTGCTTTACCTCCGACTCAGTGCTGAACACTGGAGAGATTGGCTATACAATATTATGTTAACAATTTAAAATTTCTTTCAAAACTTTCTGGACAATAAAAAATGACAGTCTCTTCCCTAAATTTGCTAATTTCCCAAATGGATCTGCATTTACTTCAAAATCGACTTGTGGTATGCCACAGAAAGTTTATCTTACCCATACAAAAACTGTTCATTCTAGCTGATCAATTTCTAAGAGGAACGATAATAATCTTAATAGTGGTAAATGAACAAGTCTCATCTGTAGTTAGGAGCAGGGTAAATTCGCTTAATAACCTGTAAAGCATAGTAGTCTTTAAGAAGCATTCTTAAACTTTGCCTAAGGTTATTACCTAAAACTTTGCCGGAATAACGATTTATTTACTCTAAAGTAAGCCTAAAGCGCAAAGTTTCTAAAAATAGCTGAAATTGAACCTGTCCTAATCATAATCTTTTCCGAATCTTTAAAAAAAATTGTATGTTTCTGTGAAATTACAAGAAAACAGAGTTTAAACAACGCTTCAAAAGTTTGATTCATGTCACAGCAGAACATTTTCTGATAGTTTTCTTTATATTCTCAGGAAAGTTGTCAATCTACCTTTCTATTCGTAAAATCTGGGTGAGATTAATGAACTCCTCTTAGTAAGCGGACCCTGCAGCCATACCAACTGCATACCAACTGCATGACAACGGTTCAATGGTGCAAATTTGTTGGCATAGAAATGCGGCTCGTTTTGTTATGTAATTAAAAGTAAAGCAAACAACATTTGATGCCATGTGACTACCATGGAGCAGCATTGAGTCGTGATATGTCAGGCTGAATCTGAGGCCGAGCGGCGAAAGGCAATGGCAATAATAACAATGTCTACTGCCTTGGACCAAGAACGTCAACTGGCATGGCTGCTGACTTTTGAGGCTTGTGGTTTTTAATTGTAAGCAAGTTAAATCGAACAGCTCCAGGGGTCCAACTGGCAGAGATCTCGACCCCTTTGAGTGCGGCGATAACCGCAGTGCAATTGGCATTGCATCGGCATCGGTTGCTGATGCAGTTCACATTAAGCTTGATAGACACAGATACTGATAAAGATCGTCATTCCTTGGATGGGGCGGCGTAACCAAACATTTGGATTCACACACATCAGATCGCTAAAACCAACACAATGCAATTGTATTTAACACTTTCTGGGCTTAAGGCTAATTTGTAGTTCCAGCTTAAATCTTCAGCTGCACATTCTGCACACTCTTCAGGGCTTCTTTGTAGTGTGCCAGTACTGGTTCCACTTCGTCTGCAATGAACTCGACCACTTGGGCACTGGCGCGACCCGTAAATGTGCGTGCATCTAGGATGTCTTCCAGTTGATCAAGAATGGGTGCAAAGTAGGCATCGTTTCGTACCCGTTCCACGAGATCGTTATCCTTGCCCTGCTGCTTAACCTGCGCACCGGCCTCCTGCGAAAGCACGCGAATCTTCTCATGACACACCTGACGGTCGCCGCCCGCCTTGACCATGGCCATAATGATATTCTCTGTGGACATGAAGGGCAACTCCTGGGCAATATGCCGCTCAATCACCTTAGGATAGACCACCAGACCCTGGGAGATGTTTAGCAAGGTGAGCAGGCAGGCATCAGCCGCCAGAAAGGCTTCAGACAATGTTAGCCGCCTATTGGCCGAGTCGTCCAGAGTGCGCTCCAGCCACTGGGTGGCATGGGTGTTGGCAGCGCTGCTGAATAGCGTTATGAGATGACGTGCCAGGGCACAGCAGCGCTCCGAGCGCATGGGATTACGCTTGTATGCCATGGCAGAGGAACCTATTTGCGTGCTCTCGAACGGCTCTTCCATCTCTTTACGCGAGGCCAAGATTCGCAGGTCAGTGCACATTTTGTGTACGGTTGTTCCCAGACTGGCAAGCGCCGACACAATCTCGACGTCCACTTTGCGGGAGTACGTTTGGCCGGTAACCGCATACGGCTTACGAAAACCGGCCATTTGGGTGACTAGCAGGTCTAACTTTTTGACTTTTTCGCCATCGCCGTTAAAGAGCTGCATAAACGAGGCCTGAGTCCCAGTGGTTCCCTTGACCCCACGGAAGCGCAGATCCTCCAGGCAACGGCGCAATGCTCGCTCATCCATCAGCAAGTCCTGAATCCACAGACACGCCCGCTTGCCCACCGTGGTCAACTGGGCTGGCTGCAAATGTGTGAACCCCAGTGTGGGCTGGTCCTTGTAGGTTTCCGCAAATTGCTTCAGGCCCGACACAACGGCAGCAACTCGAGGCAGTAGCAACTTCAACGCATCCCGGAGTACAATAAGATCCGTGTTGTCGCCAACATAGCATGAAGTGGCACCCAAATGGATCACCGGAGCTGCTGCCGGGCATTGCTTGGCAAAGATGTGAACGTGAGCCATCACATCGTGCCGGGTGAGTCGTTCCTCCTCTGCCGCCGCCACAAAATCAACATTGCTGATCTGCTGCTCCATTTCGGCGATTTGCGCCTCGCTTATGTCCAGCCCGAGGGAACTTTCCGCCTTGGCCAGCCACACCCACAGTTGGCGCCATGTGGAGAACTTATTCTGGTCGCTGAAAAGAAACTGCATCTCCTTGCTGGCATAGCGGGTGCTCAGCGGTGACATGTATCCCTCGTAGTTGCTTGCCATAATAATGCGGTTTTACTTCCACTTGAACCAACTGTTGCTACTGAAACTGAAAAAAAAGTTCACACATTCACACACATGCTCATCTTACATTGCGGCATTTCCCCAAGTGTTCCTAACGCGTTTTTAAGCCAATCGATTATTTGGTATTTGTACGATGGGCAGCACACATGTTAAGCGCGTAATTTAAATTTACAATTGTTTGGAACGTTATCTGAGTTGTTTCTTCTCTGCCCCTAGAATAGAAGACAGGACCGTTGGGACTTATGAACATTTGATTGAGCAGCTGAAACTGATTACTCAATGCCAAGTGTATTCAGTTCGGAAGAAAAGTACAAGATCTAATACCACAGATTTCCTTCTAACTTACCGATAAATTTGTTTTAATCCAGTCTTAAGTTTACTTGCCACACAGACATTCCTTTCCATTCCAAAAACAATAAAGAGCAATCAAAATACTACTAAATAGTTTTTAGAATTTTGGGTTAACGCGTTAATTAGGTTTAAAAGCATGAAATTTGGTGCCTTGTGGTTGAATCCATTAATAACTCTCAAAAGTTACTTGAAAACAAGATTGTGTGTCGACGTTTTGTTAATCAACTTCAAGCTAGTACATCCGTCCACATTGTAAACATAATGACCAGCACAAGTGCCAACTGATTTTAGCTAAACTGGTTTGACAAATGCGGACCAGACAGTTAAGAATCAATTAGTGAGACGCATCCGAACATAAAGCCGCAAAGGCGATTGCAAATTACAGCTGCAATGTGTGAAAATACCTAAGTCGCTGCCAAATTTGCACGCTAAAATGCGTTCAGATCAGACCGGAGCGGAGGTCCAACCAAACAGGTTGATCATGTGGCTTTTGGCTAACTGACCGACGCCAACACCTTGCGCAAATCACATGACTTTTCGGGTATGTAACTCACGTGGACGGACACTCTCTAGCTGCATATTGGCATAATTTGGATGGCAGTAAAAAAAACTGTCGTTGCGTCGTTGCATTTTGATTGCCATCGCCAAAGTACACATATTTTGTAATTAACGTGCAGATCTCAGAAGATAAGTTACGAGATTTCGCAACGTCCAAATTCCAGAGCAGCGACGACAGCTGAGCGACGGCTTCTGACGTGCACTTTAAGGTGCTGGCAGCTTGGGACACTTTCATTTTAAATGGCGATTTCAATTAGTGCTTGTTACTCTATCGATCAGACAAATCGGAATGTTTTCGATTTGTGTGCACACCACGTTTTTCCATGCCTTTTGCCTTTGCCGCAACAATGTTGTACCTCGGTCCGATTGCTCCCCATATGGCGTCTGGTCAGGCCAGTCTGGCAATAAATCAATCATTTTGTCGTCCATTTCTCTATCATGTCTCATGGACTATTTTACACTTTAATGATCACCAAATGCCTTTGGATATGAATTCGTTTTTAATTAGAAGTTGTTAAAGTCGTAAAAAATTTGCTCGCATTTTCCCATTATGGTCGCTGCTCTGACCAAATTTTACAGGTCTTCGGTAAATACTTGATTACTTGAAGTAAGTATGTGAGCGCTTACTTACAAATGTTGCGTACGCTTTGGTTTCTCCCGATAAAATGAGATGCCTATTAAAATGACATGAATTCAAGTACATGCGTGATTAAAATAGACGTTAGTGATCAATCAGATACCCCGTTTATACACAAATTAAATATCATGATAAATGCCCTGCAAAGTATGCTATGAAAATTAATATTGAAAATTGTGCAAAATTATATTTTATATTTGACTTAGCGCTAATTAATTTTTAACTCATTTAAATGCTCCAACAATCTAAGTGAATGTTCAGTTTGGAATATTTATAACACTGCGATATCTGACAGTCGATTATCTAGTTCAAATATATAAAAGTTTAAGAAATAAAGTTTGCATACTTTAAAGAGCATTTATCATGATATTTTTTGTGTGTATAAACAGAGTATATGATTGCTAATGTACCACCAGTCCGGTATTTTTTGTTCTTTATAACATCCTCCTATTGTGGAGGAAAGAAATTCCGGTTGAGGCAGTTTCCTTACAATGCATTGCAATGCCCACAGACAAACTAGCCAAAGTCATGGGCAATAAAAAATCTTACTGTCGCTTGCAAGTTACACCAATCGAAGATTTTGGTCGTACTTTTGCTGCTGACATTCCGTAGGGTAGGTGTTGGAAAAAATGAAAAACTATTTTTTGCCCATTGAATCAGCTGTTTATGCCAGTCAAGTTAGCGGCGCCATGAGCTTTCCGATGGCACAGTGGGCGAAATGGACGATCTAGCTCCATGTAATTCCATTTTCAAAGTGTTTATATGCTCCAAAAATGTGTCTCTATCGATTACTAATATCGCACTGAACTTATAAAGAGTTCTACTTCGATTGACATGCTCTAATTGATGAGCTGTGAGCAATTAAACACAACATTTATTTCTCCTGGTGCATCATTAAGCTTTGCCAAATGTGGTCTAAAGTGTTTTTATTTCTAGCTAGGGGTATGTCTAAACTAAAAAAATTTTTGTTTGTGACCTGTGTTTTAGCGTTATATAAAACAATGTAATAAAAGTTTACGACACCACTAACCACTTTAAAACAGCCAACATAGGACTTTAGTGGACCAGAAATTCCGAGATTCGTGGGAATTTGCGGTAGAATGTTTTTTTTTTAATTTTAAAGGCCGTGTTCACCAAATCGATGACGAAAACGATGGATCAGTTCAATTGTTGCGGTGAACGAATGTGAAGTGCAACTATGATTGCTAATTTTGTCATTTTGGTTAAAATCAAAACGATAGGTTCCCCATACCATTTTTATTTTAAAATTTGATCAAAGCGTTAAACAAAATAATTAATATGTTTGAGTATGCGGTGACAGGGCCAATGTTGTCTTGTGTTTGTGAAATGTCCCATATGAATACCGGCCACCACCAACTTTAACTGAAATTTAATGTTTTAGGCGCAATGTCCAGCATAAAAAAAACAAGTGAGAAAGTCGGTCAAGCCCGACTATAATATACTCTGTACCTAGAGTAGGAGCTAAATTCAGTGCTGCTGCTGCGCTCATCTCTAAGTTTCTCTCTCTCTCCCTTGTCTCTCTCTCGCTTCATCTCTCTCTCTCTAACATTGTGCGGCGTTGGTTTAGAACGAGTGGGAGGGGGGTGGCGTTGAGAATTCACTTATTTGCTTATAACTTGAGAACCGCTCATCCGATATTCATCATTTCTTCGGCAAATCGATACATATTACTAATGACTAACTATCTCTATAAAATACGAATCATCTATCTACAAAACTGTGGGAGATATGACGTTTTTTCAAAATTGCGGGGGCGGGAGGGGGCGTGGCAAAAATTTAAAATAAACTTGATCTGCCTGCAAGTATAAGAAGCATTTGTCCCATACATGTCAAACCTCTATCTCTTACCATCTCTGAGATCTGTTTGTTCATACGGACGGACGGACGGACAGACGGACGGACAGACGGACATGGCTATATTGACTCGGCTGTTGATACTCATCAAGAATATATATAATATATACTTTATAGGGTCGGAAATGATTCCTTCTCCCTGTTACATACTTTTGCACAAACTTAATATACTCTATGTACCTTCGGTACAGAGTATAAAAACAGTTTTTGGTTTATCTCAACAAAGATATCACCAAAAACAAGTTTTTGGCTCTGAGAAACTATTGCTTGATGCTGTTTTAAGTAACAAAACCTGTAGCGAGCTGGACCGTATCGAAATCTGTAAAAAATTGCGAGATTTTACCAATGGGCTTGCTCAAAATTCTTTATAGAATATCACCGAAGATGGATTCGGTGTTCATCCATAGATTTTCCTTACCAATACCTTATTTTCCTCGAAATAGTGCGATTCTAAAGAAGAAAAAATAAAAATAACTGTTTTCTATTTTGTTAACATTATTCTGCTCTTTGCATTCAAACTACCTAACCGATTTAAAACAATGTTTTACGCTATTATTGGATATTCAATAACCTTTCGATTCATACCTTGCTTGACTGAATCTAACATTTCTGAGTCGAGATAGTGTAAGTGTACCAAAAAAATTTAAAAAATTTTAACTTAAACTTAAAAAATTAAAAATATATTTTATTCTAAACTTAAAAAAAGTTGTGAAATTTTTTTCAAATTGAAAAAAAAAATTGTTTTTAAATTAAAAACGAGAAAGGCAAAGCTAACTTCGTCTGTACCGAAGTTTTCATACACTTGAAATAGCTTGTCTCAACGGTTAGCGACTTCGACCAAACTTCGCAGATCAGCTTAAAAACATTACATATTACCCATGACCGTGTTTGAGAGCAGTAATATTGAGAACAAAACAGTTTTTCTTACTAAAACCCATTTTCCGAACGAACATTTGTATGGCAGCTACAAGAAGTAGTCCCTCGTGGGGTCGGTTCCGACATATTAGCAGCGTGCAGTAAAAGAAGACTCTGTGCAAAGTTTCAGCTCGATAGCTCCAAAACTGAGGGACTAGTTCGCGTAGAAACAGACAGACGGACAGACGGACGGACAAAGCTTAATCGACTCAGCTCGTCATTCTGATCAAGAATATATATACTTTATGTGGTCGGAGATGATTCCTTCTATGCGTTGCAAACTTCTGGGCAAAATTATAATACACTTTTCAAGTGTATAATAATAGCAATCATTTAATTCAATTATGGTCCTTCCTTATTTTTTTAAGCGAGCAATAAGTTTTTAAAACAAAGAAGTGGACAAACTTTTTCTTCTAATTTGATATCGCTTATACAAATCAGTATTTTATTTTTAATCATTGAAGTAGTAGTCTAATGTTACTTCAAATATAAAAGGAGCACAGATTAAACAGTCAACAGGGAAATTAAAAATTAAATAAAATTATAAAATAAAACTAAAATGGACATTGATTTTGAAATTGTTGTAGCAGAAGCTGTGAAATATGTCTGTACATATAAAAATACAATGGACACAAGTAAACATATAGTCCCCAAGCATGAATTCTATGATTTCGACGAAACCGGTAGGAAACAAAAATCTTTTGCAATTCAATGACTTCTTATTTCTTTGTTTTATTTTAAAACCGATGGCTTGGCCAAATCAGAAATCAAAAAAGTCAGATACTTCTATAAACATAACTTATATTTTTAATTAATATTGTTTTAGATGGAGCCCAACCAACAGATAATAGTGTTGACGCTTCGCTGTGCGTAATAAAACACGATATTAAAGAACAGTTGGGAAGATATTTGCTTGATCCGTCTACAAATTTCGAGATGCTTGAAAAATATTCAATGCTTAAAGAGATAGCGATCAGGTATAACACGCCACTAACGTCGTCAGCCCCTGTTGAAAGAATGTTTTCATTTGCCAATATAATTAACGACTCAAGACGCCATGCCCTTTCCGATTTTTCGTTTGAAAAACTAGTGGTGATGAAGGCCAACATGAACTTCATGGATGATATAATATAAGATTGTTATTTTTTTCAAACAAAAATATGTAATATAAATAATGAATGTTATAATTGGGCTTAAGTAATTTCATTTGGAACCTAAAAATTCATAAATAATTTGACTTTCCAAGTCAAACACAATTACTCAATAATCACCCTTTACCGTAATTTAATTTAAATAAAAAAATATTAAAAATAAAAATAAAAAATTATTAATTTTATTTTATTTTTTATTTTTTTAAATTATTGATTTTTTTTTTTAAATTTTTTTGGTATAGATTTTTTTTTTGTGGGTTTTAACTAATTTCTCATTTTTTAAGTATTTATATGGACCCTTTTTGATGATGATATACTGACGATACCGATACCGATGGATCCGATATTGAGAATAAATACTCTTTACATTTAGATGCTGATTTGATTTAAAATATATATCTAAAGCCAGCGCTGTAAAAAGCACAAAAACTTTGACTATATATTAAAGTTGTGTTAAAAGATTAGCTTCTGTAAATATGGCTTTTATTATATCCGCAAAATCATCTAAATTCATGCTAGTCGGCCTGATCAGTTATGAGGCAGCTATATAAAATAGTAGTCCAAATTGAACTAAACTTGGTAGCGTAAAATACGTGTACAAACTGAATTTCATTTTAATAGTTTAAGAAACAACAAAGTTAGTGGAAATCGGCCAGATCGTTTATATGGCAGCTATATTAAATAATGGTCGAAATCGAGCGAGTCTTTGTAAGTCGTCTGTGGGGCCCTAATTTCAAGTATAAAACACATTTGGTGCAGATATCTTTATAATTAGACTCTATGCAAAAATAAATCGACTTTGGGGTCATTGTGCAATGTCGGGCTTAACGATTTCACAGAAGTAAGTTTGAGGAATTTCCAACACTTGACAACGAACCTCTTACCAATAAGGATATGCTCAAAGTTTAGAACGAAAACCATGTAGCTGCAGTCAACGGAATAAATAAAATGCAGGAGTCATAACTGAATATCGATATACTCAAAAATGTCTGTTTCTAACACTTATTGGCTTAAGCACAATGACATTGAAATAGCTGTTATCTAATATAAAAGTAGAATTCCTTAAAAAGAAAGACTGAAAAGCCACAACCGGAGCAGTTTTCAACAGGCCATGCACGCCATTAAACGGTCGGTGCCCAGAAACCTCTTCCAACCAAATTCCAACCGAATTCCAATTCTTAGGTGCATCAGAAATTTCTTTTGGTTGGTTTTAAATTCCCGTGTTCTGTAAGGAGACTTAGCCAAAGACCATCTAATATCTAGACTGCACATTTTCCGGTCGAACCAAGTTCAGTTCCAGACCGCAACCGTCTTCGTCTCAAACTCGAACTCGGACTTGTCGAGCCCTCTTTCCCTCCCACCCGTCAGCCATGCTTTGCCGGAAACAAAATGCAACTGCGACAGAGCAAGACAGGGTGAGGATCGAGTCTGAACGCCGTAGCAGCGCAGCTGACAGCGAAGAGGGCATGGAAAACGTGCTGTCTAGATATTCGGTGGTCGTTGATTTAGCAAAAGCTACCACCTCAGTACAGAGGGAACTGTCAATAGTGTCGCCATCTACGTGACAGCTAGCGGATTAAAGGCTGGCAAATTGTAATTTTTTGCATTTTATTACAATATTTCAGTTAAACTTGATGTTAACCAATAACTAAAAAAAGGGACATTTTTGGAGAGAGATTCAGAGGTTCCAAGTAGAAATGAAATCTCTCGAAGTTCTGTGGCAACGACGATTTTTTCGAGCTAGTTACAAACCAAACGTCGGCAAAATCTCTAGAGATTTCTATGTCACTGACTGATTCAATAACGCCCAGATTAAACGGCTCTACGTAAAAGAGTTTGCATTGAGAAAATTATGTTTTCCATCCGAATTATAGAACCAAATCCTCTTCGATTGGCTACAAAAGCCAAGTAATGAGTGGAGCGGGTGTTTTGAAATCTCTGTGAACCACTGAACCGATCAAATTCTTATGCCAATCGTACGTGGCAACGCTTGAACAGTTCTCATAAAACGAGATTAACATTTTTTAAATATACAAAAATTTATTCTTAATGCGAACTTAATGGCCAGTCAATGCTTTTTTTACTGTTATTGTTTTTTCAATTCATGCGAATGCGACAGCTTTAGATTTTATAAAAATAATCTAAGCAATCTTGTGTGACTTAGTTGTTGTTGCTCATTAGGCAACTGGCCGTGACCAACAAGTTGGCGTTGGAGTGCAGTCCGCCTTCAAATGCAATTCATATTTAATTTGAATTGCAAGCGGGTAAAATAGTCATGAACGTTGACTACAGAGCTGACCTAATTTGAATTTGGTTACCAGCCAGCCCCTAGAAAGTTGCTGGAGCACTATTAACCTCGGCCATATATATAAGTACAAGACTCATGGCAGTTTGACACGAATCGGTGTCCACGTCCGTCCGATCGTCCGATTGTCTTTGGACCATTGTTCTGTGCTGCATGCAATTAAAACATAGACACAGTTTGTCTTTTTCGCTGCTCGGACGGATTGGCTGCCGATATCTGTGTGCATTTGCATGCAGCTGGCATTTTGCACAAAGGTCTGCACGTTGGGAAACGTGGCACCGCCACCATAGTGGGATCAGTGGGGCGGTGTTGGCGGCCGGAGGCTGTGCGCTAGACAAATCCATTATGTAAAGCCCGCTATTACTGTCGATTCAGTTGGTTTACATAAGTAGCTTGCAAATTGGTCAAATATGCAGTTACAATAAAAACAACTATGTGACTTTTCGCGCTTACATTGTGTTCATGAATATGAATTAATTTCGCTGTGCATGGGGTTTAGGTTTAGGTGAACATCAGTCGAAAACTGTCAGCCGCCGACTGCGCAATGAATATGTTTAGACTAAAATGTCGCAATAAATAATAATGAATGCACTCCAAAAAGGTGATGAAACCAGTTGTGACCATAACTAACATGCTGACGTTGGTGCCGCAGCCGGAGATCCAGATCGATCGTCGCATGGTGTCCCTCGAATGGCTGGCTCAGCACAGCAAATCGCTCCACTTGTAGTTCATGTTGGAGGCAAGTAAACATGAAACGTGTCCACAAAGTTGGCGTTCGCCGCCAACAACTCACGTCGGGCTAAGCTGCAGCAACAACAACCTTACCGCATTGACCAGTAAAGGCTCACGACGAGATGTAGATGCAGATGCATGGACTGTCCATTAACTGGTTCCAAAGACAAAAATCTGACTTATTTGTAGGTTTCTAGGTCAACAGAGGATACAAAAATGTCGGCAACGAACATAATTAAATAGTTTTGTAGAATACCGAAAATAACAAATTCTTTTCTACCCCAAAAGGAGGCTAAAGGAAGAAGTTTTAATCAATCTAGTCGGCCCAACAAATTTATTTCTGAATGAAGTAATTTTGAACTCCGACTCCTGGAGAAAAAATGATTAACTGAATTAGGATTGTTCTTGTACTTGCTTATTAGCAATCGACTGAGAAGATTCGTAGGTGTAGAAAGAAGAGAAAGGGAAAGAAGAGGGTTATTAATTCGAGAGATGTAAAATCCAACGACCGTTTATAAAAATGAACAGATTGCCAAAAAAAAGTGATACAAACAACTATTTTTGATTGTAGCTCAAATATGGTTAGTTTTGAACAAATATATAGGTAATTATGTATATAAGATTGATGTCAGCGTCAATAACGTCGTCGTATGACCATAAAGTTTTGCATCAGTTCACACGTATTGTAGCAAAACGCTTATAAGCCTTTATATTGGAGCAGTAAAACTTTACCTAATATTCAAATATGCTTTCTAAGTGTGCTTTGTAGCAAGGCTGCAAACCTCTAAAATTTTGCAGAAGGTTCGGTCCGGGGGTTCGAACCCGTTGTAAAACTAAAAGTTCAGTTCGCGGACCGGTTCTTGGAACTCATGAACCGAAGGTTTTGCTTCGAACCTCGGTTCATTTGAACAACAACTTGAACAGAATAGTATCCGTTTATAAATACTAATTTGTTCAAATAATATACTATACTTCAATAATGCTACTTTAGTTATCAAATTCAATCAACTTTTACAACTTTTGATCACTGGTAAGTTTAAGTTAATAAGCATTTTATCTTCTAGGAGTTGTTTACCTATCTTCACTACCTCTTAGATCAGAAAAATCAAACTTAAGTTTTGAAAAGGCCCGTTCAACCTGATACCTGGGTTGCTGGAACACAATTATTGTTAAGTCAATTTTATTAAGTCCTCGTTTTTTGACCTTTCCAAAGTTTTAAAACATTTATCGATGTATTTTCTCTTGGAAATTGTCGAAGGAATCAACGTTTACAGATTTTATATTTAATATTTGTTCTTGTTTCTTTTTTAACTTCTCTTCTTTGCAATTAAAAGTTGATTCATTTAAAACTTTTAAATTAAAAGTGAATTATGAATCTCTTTAAGAATTAATTTTTGGAGCTTCAGAAGAAGTTAACGAAGTTAAAAAACTCGGGGCTAAGAGCACTTTAGCCAATATTGGCACTGAGCTTATAATAAAGGGACGTTTATCGAAAAAAAAGCCAGAGGAATTAAAATCACGTAGTACAGTAGTAGTAATTGTGAATCCTGAAGTTTTCAATTCAAACGATTTTAGGTGGAGCTTCTTTGAAGAACTCTGAATACATAAATCTTTAATTGTTAGTAAACGTTCGCTCATCTTCGCGCCACACAGTCGAGCAATATTTTTTTTAATTTTTCTATACGCAAAATATTTTATATAGTGTTGGTATGCAGAAGTATGGGAGCTCTATAGAGTAGTATACTAATGTCAAACTAAAATTCTCTAAAAAAATTCGTTATTTACTAAATTTAGAGTTTTTACTACACAACAAACTGTTATTACAGAGTCCCCAGGAAATCTATTGAGGTTACTTGGTCATAGTCCAAATCAAGAAATGCGTTTGATACACATAAGCATCAGTTGCATTCCTGTTCTGCTCTGCAGTTGTCATGCAAAAGTTCTCCTGCTTGATCCATATTTGCTTCATTATTGACGTTGATAGTATAAATCTGATCTAGGGATATGTCGCAGGATTGGAGAACGAGATTACAAGCAATTTCTATATTTCCCTGAAAGTGTCGTTAGAAGATGTACATAATATGTTGAACCAAACCAAATTTTTTGAAAAAACGGTCCGGTCCGGGTTCAGGTTCGAGGAGTCAAAAATATTAGGGGTTCGGTTCATGGTCCGGTTCGTCGGACCCAAAAAACCCGAACTGAACCGGTTCTTAGGGGTTCGGTTCAGGACCGGTTTGCAGCCTTGGTTTGTAGGCGATTTCGCAATTTTGTTTTCACCAACGCTTCATGTCTGATTTGCATTTGACAACAACAAAATTCATAATAATGTCCAAAGTTGCGGTTAGGTACCGGCCAGTCAATTTTTCCGCTCGGAATTACCTGAGGTTAAGTTTTTTGCGCCGTCTGCTTGTGCGCGCTGGCGTCGGATACACTTATGCGACTTGGAGGCGCCAGATAGACAGTTGATGAAAAATAGCTCTCGAAGCAATGAAAGCAAAGGCTAGGCCACCGCTGGCTTAGGCGACTGCTCTTGTCAGAGCAGCGCTGAGTCAATGTAGTGCTGGTTGATCCAAGGAGGAATTTTTCTGAGAGATCAATTCTTAGTGGCAGTAATTTATGGCACTGGATACAATGCTGGTAAATGCCATTTTTTTTGGCCTCAGCGCAAGACTTCAAAGTTTTCCGTTTCCCAGGAGCTGTTTGATCCGCAGAGCTCCGCTCTCATATCTCTTCTGGCCATGTTTTGGTTGGTGCAAGCAATACTTTTAAGCGGCAGTATCTGCTTCTTGGGATGAGATGGGTCATGATGTGGCATTAGGTAGCTACTCGCAGCGCAGCATTCTGTTCTAGCTCGAGGTTTCGTCATTGTATTTTACTGATTGACGTGAATCAGATGGAACAGCGTTCTTTACCCCTCCTGCCAGTGATCAAAATCTTATGAAAAGCCCAATTCGCTGCCTATTCCAAAGCTGCCTTAATGCAAAGGGTAATGATTGCTTCTTACTTGGTTCTTTTTAGTCAAGTAGAATAAAGTTTTTGTATCTGGCTGGCTTGAGGTCGGTGGAGAGTTACAATTCAATGTAATCAACACAAATCAACAGAGATTAATTACAACAATTTGGAATAGCAACTGTACAAAATAATCTTAATATCGTATGAATGAAAAGTTCTTTATAAAAGTATATTATTTGATTTAAAAATCTTGAGTATATTTTTTGTAAAAAAATTTGTATCTCTGTCGATACGTGACATGTCGAACGTTACATTTTTTCCATCATCATACCACATAAGGTTTCTGCTATAATGCGAAGCAAAAACTTAGACTTAATTCTGCATTATGTTCCTATGCATTCTTGTATAGCCCTTTGTACCATCAGAAAGATTTTAGATAGCGAAAGTACATGTAATCTGTTGTCACTTTTTTGCAAAAAATTAAGCAAATTTAATGTCAAAATGAGAAAAATCGAAATGCCCATATTCATAGGGTCATTAGTAAAGTAAGATTAGCCTACTTACTTCAATTTGATTGTTTCCCTATAAAATTCAAAAATAGTGTTTTAACCATGTTATTTTTTGGCCAGAAATCTTTTGGAAATGCCAAGATTCTACAATTGACCTCTAAGGGTATAAAAAAAATTATCCATGTGGCTACCCAAATTCAATCAGTTTTCAGTGGTGCACAAAACGCTGTTCCACGGGATTGGAACTGCAAATTTGCTGCTTCGCGTGGCGCCGACAACATATATTGAAATTGAGCTATACGTTTGTTCTATAATTAGCTAACACTGAGCAAATATTTATTGCTTTGCTTGATGACCCATGTTTGACGCAAAATCGATATTTCTTGGGAGCTGATATTCGCTCCCAAACAAAACAGTTCGCAAGAGATGCGGTATATAGTGTAGTGTCTTTGCTCAAACAGGCTTAGACCAACACCACGCGTCGCTCTGTCGGGTCGTCGGGTCGGTCGTGTCTCTAAACAACACTCTTACCACCGTACTTTTGTGAACGAAAGCTCTTGATTCAAGAGTGAAATTCTATACTATTTCTCGGAGTGTGCTTATTTTGAGCTCTAAAAGTTCTTCAAAAAATCTCGAATCGTGCTTAATATATCCAAAACGTTCTTGAAATCAAGAATTGAAGGATTTTTAAAAGCGCTACTCTGTACCGAAGGTACAAAATTATGTAACAGGGAGAATGAATCATTTCCGACCTTATAAAGTATATATATTCTTGATCAGCATCAGCAGCCGAGTTGATATAGCAAGTCCGTCTGTCAGTCCGCCTGCCCGTCAGTATGAACAAACAGATCTCAGAGATGGTAAGAGATAGAGGTTTGACATGTACGGGATTTTCAATTTTTGCCACGCCCATATCTCCCACAGTTTTGTAGATAGATGATTCGATAGATGATTCCTTCTAGAGATAGTTAGTCAGTAGCAATATGTATCGATTTGCCGAAGAAATTATAAAGATCGGATGAGTGGTTCTCAAGTTATGAGCAAATAAGTGAATCACCCCCGCCACCCCTCTCCCAGCCTTTCAGCCTTTCTTAGAGAAAGAAGGGAGCGAAATTTAGAGATAAGCGCGGCAGCAGCACTGCATTCAGCTCCTACTCTAGGTACGGAGTATATTATAGTCGGGCTTGACCGACTTTCTCACTTTTTGAAGTATTGAAACTGAAAATTCTTGATTTAAGTACGAAAAGTTTATATAAAAGTAAAAGTACGTTTGTATGTATGTTTGTTCCTTATAGGCGTATGGCAGTATGTTTATGCCGATCAGGAAAGAGTCATAGGCTATATCTCAAGTGTGTGAACTGGTTGAAATGCGGTTATATGGTTGTTTTGAGCCATTTTTTAGATGTCATTCAAGGTACGAACTTGAAATCTGGTCTGTTGGTTGGAAATATAGAGTTCGACATTTAACTGGATTGACTGGATGAGGACCAGTATCGAACCGGTACTGAACCAATATTGAACCGGTTAAAACA
This sequence comes from Lordiphosa stackelbergi, assembly GCA_018904235.1. Taxonomy (NCBI): domain Eukaryota; kingdom Metazoa; phylum Arthropoda; class Insecta; order Diptera; family Drosophilidae; genus Lordiphosa; species Lordiphosa stackelbergi. Next base: position 6,704 of record JAEIFU010000256.1, on the reverse strand, counting down.
GTTTCAAAGCTATATCTAAGAAGTTTTAAAGTCTATGAACTTGAATTTAAGGCCGTAAACTGGTAATATGGAGTTAGATATTCTACTGGTTTAGTGCCGGTATCAAATCGGTTTTGATCCGGTTCAAATGTGGATCAGAGCCATTTCTCAGAATTTATTCAATCTTAAACTTCAAATTCGGTCTGCAAATTGGTTATATGGGCTTATATAATTTCCAATATCAGGATTCGGTATCGAACCGGACTCGAACCGGTTAAAAAGTAATTCAGAGCCATACCTCAGAATCTAGTTAAGCTATAAACTTGAAATCTGGTCTTAAGGTTGGTTATATGGATATGAACATTTTACTGAATCAGGACCAGTATCGAATCGGTTTCGAACCTGTTTTGTACCGGTTCAAAAGTAGTTCAGAGCCCTATCTTAGAAATTATTTGAGATATAAACGTGAATTTGAGACTCTAAATTGGTTTGAGGACTAGTTAAACGGATCAGAACGGTATAACCGGTTTAAGAGTTGTTTGAAACCATATTTCAAAAGAAATAATTTTGTACAACTTTGAAATCTGAATACTAAGTTAGTCGAACCAGCCGTTTGAACTAGTTCAAAAGTGGTTTAAGTTCACAACTCAGAAATGATTTAGGCTGCGATAAGTAAAATTGGTCGGTAGGTTAACATTTTAAGTGTAAAGCATTAAAAATTTCTCAGAAATTATCTTAGCTATGAACTTGAAATTTTATGTGTGGTTTCAAATGCTAATATCCAACTTGCATCAACTCATAATAAACATATCTATTCAATGCAAAGGACCCGGACAATGCCGGGTGTACAGCTGGTTTGTTGATCTAGACATTATTTCTAAGCTATAGTTAAACGACTATTACGCTTGTTTCTGAGATTTCAAGGGAATAACTTTATGTTTTTTAATTTCTTTACAGATGGGCTACTCGAGGGATATACTTCTTTTATCATTTTTAGGCTTTGTCTCTTATACGGTGGGGCTCAAAGTTTCAACTGGTTACCACATCGTACACAATGATCCGTCCTATCCCAATTTTCATGGTTTTCAATATCTTCAAGGTAGAGCTTCTCCGTACATAATAGGGTAAGTTTGCTTGTCCACTGGTTCCAACTTTTACTAGCTCACTTTTCTCTCAACAGAAATAGTCTGGGCCATACGGCGCCAGCAACTTCACCAGCTGTCCAAAATCCATTTGCACCGGCAGCGAGCCCTCCACTAACCGCCTACGGATTCAGCTTTCCAACACCGGGTCAAGTTAGTTGTGCCAATCCTCCTGCTGTATGTGAGAAATCGGCTTACCGCACTCTGGATGGATCCTGCAATCATCTTGAGCGCCCCGAAATGGGCGTGGCCAACGCAAGGTGAAGTCCTTTACCAACATATAGTTTATAGCAGATCCTTAAACTTGCTTCATTTTAGATATGGCCGACTTTTGACACCTAAATATGCCGATGGCATCTCAGCACCTCCGCGTTCCGTCACAGGAGACGAGTTGCCAAGTGCTCGCCTAGTTTCCTTAGTCGCGTTTGGAGAGCAGGACGTTCCCGATCCAGAGTTTACGCTTCACAACATGCAGTGGGGCCAAATAATGACCCACGATATGAGCATGCAAGCAGGCGGAACTCAATCAAGTATGTTCGAAGATAACTTTTCGGCTTTCCGTCCGTCAACTTTCTCCTTTCCATCCCCACAGAGAAGCACCCAACACGTTGCTGCACAGACGACGGTCGCTTGGTGGGGCTAGATACTGCACATAAGACATGCTTTGCCATCATCGTTCCTCCCCATGATCCGGCTTACTCACAAGTGGGCACAGAGTGCCTGAACTTTGTCCGCACTCTGACCGACCGCGACTCAAGGTGCCAATATCGTGGTGGACCTGCAGAGCAATTAACTGTGGTCACTTCATATCTAGACCTGTCGCTAGTCTATGGAAACTCAATACAACAAAACACGGATATACGAGAGTTCCAGGGCGGCCGCATGATAGTGGAGGAACGTAATGGCGCCAAGTGGATGCCTCTATCGCGCAATGTTACTGGCGATTGCGATGCAGTTGACAGCAGTGAAGTTTGCTACAGATCTGGAGATGTACGCGTCAATCAGAACCCGGGCCTGGCTATTCTGCAAACTGTACTGTTAAGAGAGCACAATAGGATTGCTGAAGCTTTGTCGGCACTCAATCCTCACTACGATGATCGCACACTGTTCCAGGAGGCACGAAAAATCAACATTGCCCAGTATCAACACATTAGCTACTATGAGTGGCTGCCCATATTCCTGGGAGCCGAGAATATGCTGAAGAATCGTCTGATTTACAAGGCGCCGGGCTCCAGCTACGTTAACGACTACGACTCCAACATGGATCCCTCGGTGCTGAATGAACATGCAACAGCTGCTTTTAGATATTTCCATTCACAAATTGAAGGAAGATTGGAGTAAGTGAAAATAAGAGTTCAAATGTATGCGCAAGGTTGGAAATGAGAAAGTTACAGTTACACTGTGTAATAATCTTAATGGGGCGAAAATTGTCTATTGGAAGTTATTCGAACAGTGAGACACTGGGGTGTCTTTCACAGAGCTAAAAAGGCGCATTTACTATCTTGCGCAGTACTTCTTCATCTCTAAATTGTCGAAATGAATTCAATTGAAGTTTTAAAATTACCACAAATAATCACACAGCAATCACACAGCACACAAATGTAAAATCGTGGGTCCACACCAGAGAACTGCAACTGCACTTTTTTCTTGATTGCCGAAGGCTGCCTTCACACTGGTCGACACATGGAACATGTTTCCAATTTGAATAGATTGTCAAATTCATAGAATTCTATGGAAAATGCAGTCCTACTCATCTCTCGTTAATATTGAGTCATTATCAAACAGTGTAAAGGCAGCCTTATACACAAAAGCTCTTACTGACATTTAATCAATCAACAAAACTCAGCGTTGAATATATTTCGCTCATACCGGCAAACGCATCGAGCGGTTAAGCTAGAGTTTTTTGATTGAACAAAACTGAGCGTTGTCGAGCCAACCGGCCTCTCTCTCTCTCGTTTTCCATATCTGTTAGCAGCGCTTTTTCAACCTATGCGTCTTTGCAAGAGTTTTCAATTCATACGATGTGATTCCCGGTCATTCTAATCATTCGTCCTTGATCCAAACGAACAAAACACCCGAACTGATCGCCAACAATATGATTGAATAAAACTCAACGGAGAACATGCAGTTTATTCGGATGTTGATTAATGTATGAGCGTTTTGCAATCTGAAGAAGCCGTTCTCTGATTGATTTTCAAAACTGACAAATATATGGCGCCACTCTGTGTCCATTTCAAAGCTGACCTTTCATTTTTTGGTCATATTCAGGGAATCAAAACGAATCGTTTTTCGGTTCCGGTTCTGGTACGAATACATCCGGTTTTTTTGTTGTCTAGGTTGATGACCCATTTTGTCAGGTCTTAGCTTAAGACAAAATGATAAAGAACAAGTGGGTAATCAACTTATAGCCTATTTCCACTGGCTTCATTCCTTATCATTTTCATTTTTAAAAATGAGCCTCGTCCGATTGAGAAATTGTCATCATTTTGACACTTTGAGAAAAAACAGCTGTTTTGTTTGTTTTAAATAACAGGCGTCACTTTTAAACTTAAGTGGACTTTTGGAATATTTAGCAAGGAATATTTATTTTGGAATATTTATTCAGCAGAAAGCTAAATACACAACTTATTTTTACCCCTTTTTATATTAAAAACAAATGTGCGCCTGTTTTTTTTTTTTTTGGCAAATTGAGGGGCCATTCCTTATGGAAGAAATGATATCATTTTCTTCATTTCTTGTCATTTCTTTTGTAAATGAAGCTTCATTTGTTCAGTGGAAATAGGCTATTGGACAATAAAAAATATATATTATGAAAAATGACTACATCAATTTAAAATTGCATTCGTAGCTTGTTTGCATAAAATATTCTCAAGTTTGTATTCATTGCATAATTTAAATTAAATGTGTGTTATCGGATATTGATCTTCTTCTTCTTCTTGATTGGCCCGATGCATGCATCACAACCGTTCGACGGTCTCGGCCGCTGCCAACAATGTCCGCCAGTCGCTTCTGCTCCGTGCGAGCTGGGACCAATTGGTCAAACCAAGCTTGGCAAGGTCTGCCCGAACCTGGTCATCCCATCTCAGTCGAGGTCTCCCCCGCCTGCCTCTTCCTCCGAAGTCAGCCGCCTTCGAATAATTAGCTTTCCTTGCTGGAGCTTCTTCGTCCATCCTGGTGAGCGCAGCCGCTGTTGCTTTATGCGCTTGACCAGACAGGTGTCCCCATAGAGCTCATACAGTTCGTCATTATTTCGAATGCGGAAAACATCGCCAACTTTTAAAGGTCCATAAATCCTCCGAAGAATCTTTCGTTCAAACACGCCAATCGCCGCTTCATCCGCTGCTGTCATTGTCCATGCTTCTGCGCCGTATTGCAGGACTGGGATGATTAGCGACTTGTATAGGGCTAATTTTGTTCTTCGCTTGAGGTCTCTGCTCTTGAGCTCTCTACTTAGCCCGTAGAAGCATCGGTTTGCAAGAGTGATCCTTCTTCGGATTTCCAGACTGATGTTGTTGTCGCTGGTTATCGTCGTTCCGAGGTAAACAAAATCCTCAACAACTTTAAAGTTGTATTCTCCCATTGTAACAAATTGTCCAAGACGCAAGGACTTTTTGTCCGCGGATACAAGGTATTTCGTCTTGTCCTCATTCACCGCTAGACCCATCAGTTCTGACTGCCTCTCAATCTCTGAAAACGCCCTGCTTACCGCCCGTTCGTTTTTGCCGATGATGTCGATATCATCGGCATATGCGAGTAGCATTAGATCTTTATGAATAAAGGCGCCCGTTCTGTTGGCATGTGGGCACTGGCGCAGTATATATTCCATCAGTAGATTGAAGAAGTCGCACGATAAGGTATCGCCCTGCCTAAAACCTCTCTTGGTATCAAATGGTTCGGAAAGGTTCTTTCCTATTTTGACGGAGCTTTGTGTACTTCTCAACGTCATCATGCAAAGACGGACGTACTTTGCTGGTATACCAAGGGTAGACAAGGCTTCAAAAAACCTTGACCTTATCGGCGTGTCGAAGGCTGATTTATAATCAACAAATAGATGGTGTGTGTTGATGCCTCTCTCATAGGTCTTCTCCAGGATTTGTCGTAATGTGAATATCTGGTCTGTGGTGGATTTACCAGGTCTAAAGCCACACTGATAAGGTCCAATCAGTGTGTTAATAAGCGGCTTAAGACGTTCACAAATAATGCGCGACAGAACCTTATATGCAATGGGAAGGAGACTGATCCCGCGGTAGTTGGCGCAAACTGCAGGGTCTCCTTTTTAAAGATTGGGCATAGAACACTTAAATTCCAATCGTCGGGCATGCTTTCGTCAACCCATATACGGCAAAGAAGTTGGTGCATGCACCTTACCAATTCTTCCCCTCCAGCCTTGAACAATTCAGCGGGCAGCTCATCAGCGCCAGGTGATTTATTGTTCTTTAGCCTTTGTATGGCTAAGCAGACTTCCTGTTGGGTCGGCGGGTCTATCTCTATGTTGTCGATTGGCGGCATCGCTACTTCTCTAGAGGCGGCATCATGTTCGTCATCGCCTCCCAGTAGGTTGGAGAAGTAGCTTCTCCATTTGTTAAGCGCCACTTGCGGATCGGTGACCAGATTCCCGTGTTCGTCTTTGCATTGTGCGACTCTGGGCTTAAAACCTTCTGTTAATTGCTTAATTTTTTGGTAAAATTTTCGAGTCTCACTCATGCCGAATAACATCTCGACTTCCTCGCGCATGCGCCTTTCCTGCTCGCTCTTTTTCCTTCTAAAGAGGCGCTTCCGCTCTTTCTTTTTCTCCTGATATCGCTCCGTAACAGCCCGCGTTGCTCCCGACTGCAGAGTTCTCCTGTAGGCTGCGTCTTTTCTGCAGTAGCAAGTCGGCACTCCTCATCGTACCAAGTCCGACTTCGAGGGGACTCTGGAGTACCCGAGTATCTCCTTGGCAGCCGTACTCATGGAGTGTGATATACGATTCCACTGTTCGCATATATCGGAAGAAGATGGGGAGGTTTCCCTGAGCAGTTGGGCGAGTTTGGCTTTGTAGGCATCAGAGGTCCCTTGTGATTGCAGCTTCTCGACGTTTAGCTTTCGATGTGTGCCAGAGCGTGAGGCATTTGCCACACTAAGCCGCGTGCGTACCTTGGCTGCAACCAGGTAGTGATCCGAGTCTATGTTGGCTCCTCGAATCGCACGCACGTCTAGTACACTCGATGAGTGCCTTCCGTCGATCACAACGTGATCAATCTGATTTCGTGTTCGTTGATCAGGGGACTTCAGGTCGCCTTATGGATGTCGAGGTGTTCAAATCTCGTACTACTTATGACCATGTTCCGGCCTGCAAAGTCTATTAGCCTCTCCGTTACCGGAGGTTGTTTCATGAAGGCTAAATCGTCCGACTGTCGAACCAAAGACTCCTTCTCTCCCGATTTTCGCGTTAGAAATCGCCTGGCACGATCTTTATGTCGTGATCGGGGCAACATCGTATAGTTGTTCCAGGCGCTCATAGAATTCGTCTTTGTCGAGTGTCCTTGTCTTCTGTTGGCGCGTGTGCACAGATAAGACTAATATTAAATGCGCCTTAAGTCT